>CAUYQV010071979.1:0-55958 GCA_963574575.1 Galagoides demidoff | reverse complement strand
CAAAAATCAATAAATATAAATAAATAAATCACCATGCCTTTAATTACAAAATAACATTGTTATAGTTATAAAACAAAGTTTTCAAAATTCTAAATATATTTATTGTCTTACTTAAATAACAAGAGAAATTTTTTTTTTTTTTTTTTTTGAGACAGAGCCTCAAGCTATCCCCCTGGGTAGAGTGCCATGGCATCACAGCTCATAGCAACCTCCACCTCCTGGGCTCAAGCGACTCTCCTGTCTCCGCCTCCCAAGTAGCTGGGACCATAGGCGCCCGCCACAACGCCCGGCCATTTTTTGGTTGCAGCCATCATTGTTGTTTGGCGGGCCCGGGCTGGGGATTTGAACCCGCCACCTTAGGTGTACGTGGCTGGCACCTTAGCCAATTGAGCCACAGGTGCCAAGCCAATAACAAGAGAAATTAAGCACTTTTATCAGTGCTTAATAAAAAGTCATCAAAAGGCTGAATAAAATCTGAAACATGCGGTGACAGTCAAGTATGTTGAAAGCTAATGACCAAAATAATACTTTTATGTATTATTAAGATCTGTAAATACAATTAATCTAAGCACTAGGTGCTATAACAGCTAACACTATATACAGAATTTATTATTGCCAGACATTGTTCTAAGTGCTTTATATAAAGTAATCATTTAATTCATGCTATGTACTATTATTGTCCCTATTTTATGGCTGAAGAAACCCAAAGAGACAGAAGTTAAGGAACATCCCCAAGGTCATAAAGTTAGTAAGTAACATTTGAGCTCCAAGTCCAGCTCCTATTATATTACAGTTACTCTCTTATTCAAGAGTATAAGAAAAAAAAAAGTCTGGAATGTTTAATAGTAATAGCCCACAACTGAAGTTTTCTACACTTAACCTTTTTATGACAATTATTTATAATGTCACTCTAGGAAAAAAACTAAAATTTGGGTTATCCTCCTTAACAAATATCTTGATTATACAAGGCACTTATATGAAAATACCAGGTAACAAATATAAGATAATCTCTCTTAACAATACACACTCTTAAGATTTATGGTTTAAATACAGTATTTCTAAATCAAGGCCCTGTAAAATAGGAGATTCCTTCTACCTGAACTTTTAACCCCCTTTCTTTATGACTAGAATTCAAGAATACAAATCAACATCTTCTAAACCCACAGTTACTAAGGGAGAAGCGGCTAGAATTTTTTTTTTTTTTTTGGAAATTTAAGCCAAAGCCACAATAGATTTCATGTCAAGTTAATTTGCTTACTTGTTTCCATAGATTTCTAAGGGATATTAGGAATAATAATAGTATTCATCAATTATAATCACAAACATAATAACTCTAATCATAATTACTTATGCTAAATAACTAGCTAGACACTATAAGGTGAGTGTGGCCTTCTGCTCCTACACAAACATATAATCTACAACTCTCTAAACACATCACCAACTCTCATGGTACTAATCAGAGAAAAATAAGTTGTACTGCTTTTACTGTTGAATTTCATTTAGAAAAGACAATCTAGAGAAGAAAGATGCTGCTCCTAATGGAGACTTTCTCAGTATATGTTAGTAAAAACACTAACGTGATTTCTCTCTATGGCACTCTGTGGTTTATCACACATTTTCCAATCTCCTGATACTCCAGTGCTCTACCATAATATTCACTTGACTATCTATATTCTTTGAAAATGTGCACCTGGCTAATTTTCGTCTGAAAATTCAAAAAATGAGAAAGAGTTACTCTTCCAGGCAGAAGAGATAACACAATAACAAAAAGCAAAGCCAGTGAGAGATGGAGAATGGAGCATAAAATGCAAGGTAGGAAGACAAGAGGATGAAACTAGAGAATCAAGGCAGAGAGCAGACTGTGAGAAACCTTGCAAGACATGTCAAAGAGTTCTGATTCTGTCCTTTAACTAACAGGAAGCTAGTGCTGAATTTAAAACAAGAACATAAGCACTGTTATATGCGAATTTTTAAAATATTACTATAGATGGGGCAGCACTTGTAGCTCATTGAGTAGGGCACTGACCCCATATACCGAGGGTGGCGGGTTCAAACCCAGCCTCGGCTGAACTGCAACAAAAAAATAGCCGGGCATTATGGCAGGGCCTGTAGTCCCAGCTACTTGGGAGGCTGAGGCAAGAGAATCACCTAAGTCCAGGAACTGGAGGTTGCTGTGAGCTGTGTAAGGCCTCGGCAGTCTACTGAGGGTGATAAAGTGAGACTCTGTCTCTCCCCCCACACCTCCCCCCAAAAATATATATATTACTATAGATGTATGGAAGATAGATTTTAAAAGGTGAAGGCAGGAAGTGATAACATGGATGCAAAACCAGATACAAGAAATATCTGAAAGTTGGCTCGGCGCCTGTGGCTCAATCAGCTAAGGCGCCAGCCACGTACACCCAAGGTGGTGGGTTCGAATCCCCAGCCCGGGCCCACCAAAACAACAATGATGGCTGCAACCAAAAAGTGGCTGGGCGTTGTGGTGGGCGCCTGTGGTCCCAGCTACTTGGGAGGCGGAGGCAGGAGACTCGCTTGAGCCCAGGAGTTGGAGGTTGCTGTGAGCTGTGATACCATGGTACTCTACCCAGGGGGATAGCTTGAGGCTCCGTCTCAAAAAAAAAAAAAAAAAACTTGGAAAAGGGTCCACTTACGTAGAGCATCTGAGGGCACTGTGGGCATTAGTCTAAATACAAGGGAAGCAAATAATTAAAAGGATTTAAAAAAATTAACATTTTACAAAGATCATTCTGATTGCTGGAGGCAAATGATGAAGGGATAACAGTATTGTGTGCACTAGGTTTGATGGAAGCTGGGAAATTAGGAGGTTGAAAGGACTCTAAATCAAGATGACAGGATTCTGGACTGGCATGGTGGCTGTGTAGTATACAAAGTGTATGAATTTAGCATGTGTTTTGGAAGTAGACAGAACTTACTGGTGAATTAGCTAGGAAGAAGTCAAACTATTTTTGATTTTTCTATGTGGTATCTTAATTTGGTAAACTTTTTTTTTTTTTGAGACAGAGCCTCAAGCTATCCCCCTGGGTAGAGTGCTGTGGCATCATAGCTCACAGCAACCTCCAACTCCTGGGCTCAAGTGAGTCTCCTGCCTTCGCCTCCCAAGTAGGCACCACAGGTGCCTGCCACAGTGCCTGGCTATTTTTTTTTTTTTTTTGGTTGCACCCATCATTGTTGTTTGGCGGGCCTGGGCTGGATTTGAACCCCCCACCTTAGGTGTATGTGGCTGGTGCCTTAGCCACTTGAGCCACAGGCGCCGAGCCGGTAAACATTTATTTTAAATACCCAGTACATGCTTGATATGCTGTTCCTCATGTAAGTTAAGATGTAATCTTTGCTCTTGATCTTCTTTCTTTCTTTCTTTCTTTCTTTCTTTTTTTTTTTTTTTGAGACAGAGCCTCAAGCTGTCGCTGTGGGTAGAGTGCCATGGCTTCGCAGCTCTAACTCCTAGGTTTAAGCAATTTTCTTGCTTCATCCTCACAAGTAGGTGGGACCACAGGTGCCCACCCCAATGCCCAGCTATTTTTTGGTTGTAGTTGTCACTGTTGTTTGGCAGACTGGGGCTGGATTCGAACCCACCAACTCTGGTGTATGTGGCTGGCACCTTAGCTGCTTGAGTTACAGATGCCGAGCTAATGTTTCTTTCTACTAAGAGGTAAACTTAAAAAAAAGAGAGAGAGTTTCATAATGCCTTGTAGGTGAAAGAAGTGTCCTCAGGGAGCTATGTCCAAAGGAGGCTTGAGGAAAGTTTCCTTCTGGAGGAATATTGATGTCTGAGTTCATGTTTGGTGGAAAAAAGGAAGTTAGGAGAAGGCTGTTGCATCACTAGTAACAATGTGGTGGTTGGGGAGGATTGGGGAAGGGCTCAAGCAGACTGGTGTCCTAAGAATAAAGTGAGGGGTGGGAAATGGCAGGGGTGAGTCTGTACAGGTATCACAGATTCAGTGCTGTGGTGGGGTAATTAAAGAGTCTTAGGTCCTGAAGGCTCTGAAAGCAGATTTATTTTAAGTACAACATATGGCTGCAGTGAGGAGACTGGTTGTGAGCTGTCACAGTGGAGGCAAGAGACCAATTACCGGGTTATCATCTCATCAGAAAGAGCCATGGAGCCTTGCTTCATCTGAGGCTAAGGTTAAGATGGCAGTGGAGTTATCTGTGGAGCAGAGCCTGCAGGTATTAGAGTCTTTTAAGGAGGTACAACAGGTATACCCTGATTGTTAACATTGACTGTTGCTGGTATTTAAATTGTAGAGATCACCTTAGTCACATTTCTTTTCCTTATTTCCCATTATTTTTATATCCTATTTTAGATTTCTTATTCCAGAGAGCTTTTCATTAAAACAAATTTTCTTTCTACTCTTTTACTAGATTAATGAATATGAAATATTGGTTGTCTGTTATCTTGTTTTTCACTATTAAAAAAGCTCCTGAAACGTAGAAACTTGGTATCTAATTTGGTGGGGTTTTTTTTATATTGCAGAAATGGAGATTTGTTAGTACTGATTGTTGTTTATCAGAAGATTTTAGCTTTTTACACGGTACTTTGGTGACATATATTTAATAGCGTTTGCTTTGTTTTTATAGTAGAACAATTATATTGTGTTATTTTATTATTAGTCTCTTCTTAACTGTTAAATATCCTTAAAGGTAAGAAATTTTAGTTGGAGTTCAGGGAATTCTCATTTATATAAAATGTAAAAGGTGTGGAGTGGGATGAAGAGGTCTGTTACGGATAAATCCAAACTATAGTTTAAATAGAATTTAAAACGTGATACAAAATGGATTTAGTAAGTAAGCACACTTACTTAAAATTATAAGCAAGGTATTAATAAAACACCCTGAAGGTTTTATAAGCGCCCAAATACAAGTAAGTTCAATTGATGAAGAATTGAAACATAAATTATTTAATTTTAAGAAATGGCAATTATTTTTTATTCAAATACAGTTATATCGACTCTTATTTCATACCTCTACTTTCAGCCCCCCTATTATTAGAGTGGGATTAAAGTTAGGGCAGAAACATATCCCCGGCTTTGTGTTCCTCACGGTCTCCTTACCTAATTACTCTTGCCACCTCTGGAGGGTTTCATAATATCTATTATAAAAATGTATAGGAGTGCAGAGTTTATTATTCCTAAAGAGTAAATTATAAGGGCTTTCCTAAGGTGCTACTCTGCCATGTAATTACATTTTTGATATTTCATCCTTAAGAAACAGTCAAGAATATAGTCAGAGGTTTCTGATGTTTAGTTCACTATTTTATCAGAAACCAGAATTTCAGCAGTTTATTAAAAATAAAACCACAAAAACATTCTAATAATTAGGTAAGATTTATCATAGACATTCAAAGATGATTCAACTATAGGAAATGTATTAATATGAGATGTTCATGTTTAAGGAAAACTTTATGATCATGCTGGATCTAGAAGGAGCTTTCTATAAAATTCACTATTGATGTTGACAAATTAGAAATAGGAATTTTTTCTTTTTTTATGAAACAGAGTCTCACTACCTTGCCTGGATAGAGTGCTGTAGTGTCACAGCTCACAGCATACTCAAAGTCTTGGGCTTAAGCTATTGTCTTGCCTTAGCCTCCCAAGTAGCTGGGACTGCAGGTGCTGCCACAACACCCCGCTATTTTTTGGCTGTAGTTGTCACTGTTGTTTGGCAGACCCAGGCTGGGTTCAAACCTGCCAGCTCCAGTGTATGTGGCCAGCACCCCAGCTGCTGAACTACAGGTGCTGAGCCTAGAAATAGGAATTTTCGTAGCTTGATAAAGCCAACAAGTAGATATGAATCATTAGAAAGAAATATACCAAATTAGCCAAATTGTTAAAAGTGGTTATTTATGGGTGACCTAAAAAAGTCCTATAGTTTTGTCCTAATATTTATATGTATAATAAGTATATATATACACAGAGACAGACAGGGAGAGACAGAGTCTCTCTCTGTTGTACCAGGTTAGAATGCTATGGCTTCAGCCTAGCTCACACACCCTCAAACTCTTGGTTTCAGATGATCCTCCTGCCTCAGTTTCAGCCTCTGCCTCCCAAGTAACTGGGACTACAGGTACCTGCCACAACACCTGACCAATTTTTCTGTTTTTTGGTAGAGATAGGGTCTCTCTCTTGTTCAGGCTGATCTTGAAATCCTGAGCTCAAGCTGTCCGCCTGTCTTGGTCTCCCAGAGTGCTAGGATTACAGGCACATGCCACAGCACGCAGCCTATATAAGTATATTTTATAGCCAACACTATGGCTATAGAAACTTTTTTTTTTTTTTTTGAGACAGAGCCTCAAGCTGTTGCCCTGGGTAGAGTGCTGTGGCATCACAGCTCATAGCAACCTCCAACTCCTAGGCTCAGCAAGTCTCCTGCCTCTGCTTCCCAGGTAGCTGGGACCACAGGCGCCCGCCACAATGCCTGGCTATTTTTTGGTTGCAGCCGTCATTGTTGTTTGGCAGGCCGGGCTGGATTCAAACCTGCCTGCTCAGGTGTATGTGGCTGGTGCCTTAGCCGCTTGAGCCACAGGTGTCGAGCCTATAGAAATGTTTAGGTCTGTTGGGCAATTTAATTCTTGTCTATTTAAGACTGTGTAATTCTTGTCTTTATTTTTTAAAGTCAGTGTTTTTATTAAATTTATTTATTTCTATTTTCATTTTTTTCAAATTCTTTTCAATATATTTGTGACTTTTTGCCTTCAAAAAACATTTTACTAAAGTACTCCTGCCTTTATTTCTGATGTTTAGTTCATTTAGTTCATGTCAAGGTCATTTTACTGAAGTACTACTGCCCTATAAAACATTTTATAAAAATATAAAATAGTACATGTATATGATTGACCATAGGTTACAGAGTGGAAAAATTAGTATCCCTCCCACTCTCTATTCTCTTGTCACCTACTTTTTGTCTTCAGTGACAATTGTATTAGTAGATGCTAATAATAGCATCCTTTTAATGCTATCATTAACATTTGGATTTTGTTTTTCCATCTTCTAAATTTTTAAACATTAGAGTAATTAAGGTAACTTTATCCAGAAATATTAAATTTAAAAAAATTCTTTGATTTCTAACTCCGTGTTCTTACCTTTTTACTTTAGATAACCATCAATAGCTAAAAGAAGTCTGTTTGAACCCAAATTATGGTGGTGTTTCATTCTTCTTAAATGAGTGCTTTTTCCTTATTTCGGAAGAAGAATATCTCTCTTTTATACAGAGATGTGTATGTGTACATGTGTGTGTGGGTGTGTATCATATATGTTCCTCCCATCACTATGATAGAAGGAACTCTGAATGTTGATAACCTGTCTTTAAGTTGGCTTCTTTAATACTGGTGAGTGTAGATCTTAGGGAATGTGATTGTACTTTTTACTATTTCCTCATCTTTGAAAGGCAGTAGTACTGTCTGAGTACTTTCCACTGTGACTTCAGGGTCCATTGAAATAGTATGAGGTTTGTAAGCTGTAAAGCACTGTATACAGCCTATAGCTGTGAATATGATTTATTTGAAATATTCACAGATCTTCCAGGGCTTCATTTTCTTTCCACTTTTTCTTCAGTAGAACTTACATGAAATGGTAGACATTAAATTGTATTGTCTGTAACTGTTTAGAAAAAGTTTCTGCCAGGTAGCATTGTGCTATGCATAATTTAGTTATTCAAATGTATAACATGTACTCCACAGCTAGGGCGCCAGCCACGTAACACCAGAGCTGGTGGGTTTGAGCCCAGCTCAGGCCTGCCAAACAATGACACCTACCACCAAAAAATAGCTGGACATTGTGGCGGATGCCTGTAGTCTCAGCTACTTGGGAGACTGAGGCAAGAGAATTGCTTAAGCCCAAGTGTTTGAGGTTGCAGTGAGCTATGACGCCACGGTATTCTACAGAGGGCAACATAGTGAAACTGTCTCAAAACAAAACAAAAATTTACTCATAAAGTCAGAACAATGAAACTTTATAATTTCAAATTAGAACTTTGAAGTTATGGGTAATAGGTACGTTTCTTCAGCCTTAGCATCCAGTTTGTCATTTTCTATATGCTGTTCATAAATGTGAAAGTACTTCTAATGAGGTCAAGGATCCTGTGAAACACACTTTGAAAGGCACTTTACTGGACTCTTGACATTTATCTTGTGCCTATATTTATAGTTGTCACGTTTTTGAGGGAGCTTCTGTTACAGGACTCAGGTATTCAGAGTCCTTTTGTGTGTATGATATATTCTTACATGGGACATTTTTATCATTTATCTTATCAGGGAAGATACCTACCTGCCCTAGGATTTTTGTCCCTTTAATACAGTTACTGAATTATACCCACATTAAAAAATTAATCCCTATAATTTTGACATTTAACACCCAATGTAATAAGGAACATAATTTTAAATATTATATTTTTCAGTTGTAGGATATTCTTTTGATGTTATCGATCCCCAAATCTCTGTTGAAATCATCCATTTTGTGTATTATTCTTAATGTATTTATAATCATTACTTTAAAGTCTCTGTCAGCTTTAATATCTGGGTCATCTGATAGTCTGCTATTATTGTCTGTTCATTCTTTCATCACTCATATTTTCCTGTGTTTTTACATGTTATATAATTCTGATCGTATACTACACACGTATATCACATACATTATATAAAATTCACATATAAAGGAAGGCTACATTTGATAGTTACCCCAAAGAATATTTGACCATACTTACCTTTGTAAGATAGATAGTGAGAGAGGCTGATCACCTTAATCTATTCAGGGATTGAGCTGGATTATCATTTTAATTTGATTTAGTCTACCACTGGTTTATACCCTTTTGGTAAACAGGGCTCTCCTGGGATTTTGATTATAAATTTAACAGTCTCTCACCTAAATCCCTCAAACACTGTGGGAGATTGACTTCAACCCTTTTGTAATATGAGTTAGCTCTGTAGCTTTAAAATCTGATAAGTGTTTTGAGGGAGGATACTCATGTGTCAGAAAATCTACTGTGCTACTTTTTTTTTTTGGGTAACTGCATTTCTTTTCTCAGACTGAGCCTGATCCACAGCCTATACATAGAATTTATAATTGACCTTGGGGGGGGGAAGTGATAAAGCAGTTTTCCTTTTATCTAGAAAGTTTCTTTCTTCTCTGCAACTTCATTTCTTCTTCTTTTTTTTTAAGAGAGTGTATCATTATGTCACCCTTCGTAGAGTGCTGTGGTGTCACAGCTCACAGCAACCTCAACTCTCGTGGGGTTTTTTTTTCCTTTTTTTTTTTTTCTTTTGTGGTTTTTGGCCCGGACTGGGTTTGAACCCGCCACCTCCAGCATATGGGGCTGGCGTCCTACTTCTTTGAGCCACAGGTGCTGCCCAACTCTCGTGGTTTAAGCAATTCTCTTGCCTCAGCTTAGTAGGTGGGACTACATGTGCCTGCCATAGTGCCTGGCTATTTTTTATTGTAGTTGTCATTGCTGTTTTAGCTGGCCCGGGCTGGGTTTGAACCCTCCAGCCTTGGTATATGTGCCTGGCACCGTAATGTGATTACTTTGGTTACTGTCCACTGTCTTCAAATAATTTTTATTTTTTCCTTTTTTCCCTCTGCTTGTTGCGACAGGAACATTGGTCTGTCATGACTGACTTATAGCTTACCTTGAAGTAACAGAACGTTAAAATGGCACCTCCTCTGGTTTTTATTTAGGGACCCCAAATCTGAGAACAATAGCTCAGAAGTAACATACATTCAAAATTGGGGTGCTACACTATTCATGCAGGTTTTGCAGAAAGGATTCTCTGAGACAAGCATTGCTGAAAGTTAAACCTATCACTGACCTCTAGACCATACAAATCTAGTAAGCTCAGGAGAAAGACTCACAGTCTTCTTTGGAGAGAATAGTATTTATTACGGCATTTCCCCTTTTAAAGCCCAATTTGAAGGACTTCATAAGAGCTTTCTCAGTTTGACATGTGTCTCCTGAGGTTTGAGATGAATAGACTCTCTTAACCTTACTTCTGTCCAAAAAAGTCTAAAAAGAGATATCAGCTAGAGCTGCCTCTGTAGCACTAGAATGAAGAAGGGGCACAATGGAAATAGCCAGCACTCTTAGAGGGTTTTTTTTTGCAGGTTTTGGCCGGGGCTGGGTTTGACCCCGCCACCCTGGCATATGGGGCCAGCGCCCTACTCCTCTGAGCCACAGGCACTGCCCACTCTTAGAGTTTTATCAGTTAAAGATACAAGTATTCTCCTGTGGACTGAGTAGATAGTTGAAGTTGTCTTGTCTTTTTTTTTTTTTTTTTGAGACGGAGCCTCAAGCTATCCCCCTGGGTAGAGTGCCATGGCATCACAGCTCATAGCAACGTCCAACTCCTGGGCTCAAGCAAGTCTCCTGCCTCTGTCTCCCAAGTAGCTGGGACCACAGGCGCCCGCCACAACGCCCGGCCATTTTTTGGTTGCAGCCATCATTGTTGGTTGGCGGGCCCAGGCTGGGGATTTGAACCCGCCACCTTAGGTGTATGTGGCTGGCGCCTTAGCCGATTGAGCCGCAAGAGGCCCAACTTGGTTAGAGGGTCACAGTGATCCAAGCAGACTAGCCTGAGCAGTTCCTGCAGCAGGAACTAACTGTAGATAAGAGGCAACATTAGGTTTCTGTCTGCCACAGGGCCCCCACCACCACTACCACATTATTGTCATATCAGATTATAATCTAGTTAGCCATGTAAGATTATTTCTTTTTCTACTTTTCTAGAACCTGGAGGGACCTTAAAAATAATAGCTGCAGAGTCCTGGAGGGGATAGAATGAGTAAAATTTTATGATTTCATAAAGATTGGACTTAGATTAGGCTGCAGTTTTAATTTCCAAAAGATTTATTGTTAATACATATATCTGGATATGACTTCAAAAGCCTTGAGATCTTGTACAAAAAGGATGAAAGCATTTGGAGAAGAGCTTGTTGGAGAATAATGATATGGGGAGGTAGGGGAGGGAGCTCACCAAGTTGAGCTTATGTGATGAGTTGTCTGTATCCTCCTTTTGAATAGGATCCCAAATTTAGTGGTTGCTGGGGACAGGAGACTATGTGGGGAGAATAGAGGGATGTTACATGCATCTGCATGAAATACACATTTTAACAAAACAAGCATTTTTCTAAACACAAAATAATTATCCAAGAAATTATCCAGTGATGCCTTGTTTTCAAAGAAACTATTTTATTATAACTGTTACAACAAGGGTTTTCTTGTTTTACCATCATTAGTTTTTTCCTTAAGGATTAGAATGGTTTTTATTCTCAAAATACAACTTTTATCTGCCTTTGGGTCATTACAGGAAGCATTACAACCTTTTTGGGGCTACTACACTACGATCACTGATACTGCTTATTAGAACTGAAATACATAGGGAGATTTCTGCCTAACTTTTATACCTCACCCTTTTTTTAAAAAAAACTTTGCTTATCTTTGCGGCTTTATCTGTATGTAAGAGGATACAATTTCTTCTAAGTTTGCTAGGCTAGTGTGGGTCAGGAGATGAAGCAAGGTTTTATTTATGTTCAAGATAATGTGAAAATGTGGAGTAAAATAGTGAATACATATTTATAATGAAAAATGATTTAAGTAACTTAAAAGAGTTTTTCCTTATAGTTTTTATATGATGCCCTATGTAATTTGCAATAATAGGGTATAAATAATATGTTAACCTATGCACCGAAACATTTTAACATGATTTTTTTTTTTTTTTTTTGAGACAGAGCCTCAAGCTGTTGCCCTGGGTAGAGTGCTGTGGCATCATAGCTCACAGCAACCTCCTCCACCTCCTGGGCTTAAGCAATTCTCTTGCCTCAGCCTCCCAAGTGGCTGGGACTACAGGCGCCAGCCACAATGCCTGGCTATTTTTTGGTTGAAATTGTCATTGTTGTTAGGCAGACCTGGACTGGATTTGAACGTGCCAGCTCTGGTGTATGTGGCTGGCACCTTAGCCGTGCTGAGCCCGAACATGAATATTTTAACATGTCACCTAAAGCACTTTTTCACCTTTAGAGTGCTATATAAGTTTGATTTGATTTTTACTTTGTAGGATGCTAATTTTTAAAAATTGCCTCAGATTATAAATGTATTTCTTTACAACTAAAATCAGACATTACAAAAACGTATAACTTAAAAAGCTGAATTTTGTAGAACCACATTCTGTATTGCCATCCCTGTTTTATGTTTAATGTGCAGTCATCCCTTGGTATCTTCAGGAGATTAGTTCCAAGACTCTCTTCTCAAATACCAAACAAAATCTGGGGATGCTCAGGTCACTTATGTAATGTGGCATAGTACTTGTGTATAGTTTGTGCATTGTGTACTTTAAATCCTTTCTAGATTACTTATAATACCTAATCCAATGTAAATGCAGTGTAGGTAGTTGTACTTTATATTGCTTTTTATTTGTAGTTTTTTATTGTGGTATTGTTTTGTATTTTTTTTTCTATAAGTATTTTCCATCTACATATGTAGAACCTGTGGATATATACAGGGCCAACTGTATATTCCAGATGTTTATGCATTTGTTTTAAAAGATTGGAATGACAGATACTTACATTTTGTATTAATTTTTTTTTTCATTTAGAATCTATTTTTATTTTTATTTATTTTTTTGAGACCAAGTATTACTTTGTCACCCTTGGTAAAGTGCTTGTGGCATCATAGCTCACAGCAACCTCAAAGTCCTGGGCTTAAGCAATTCTCTTGCCTCAGCCTCCCAAGTAGGGCACCACCACAACACCTGGCTATTTTTGGGTTGTAGTTGTCATTGTCGTTCAGCAGGCCCGGGCTGGATTCGAACCCGCCAGCTCTGGTGTATGTGGCTGGCACCTATTGTTTAAAAACAATATATGAAGATAAATTTGGAAAATTCAGGAGCTATATTATTAAAGAAAATGTACCTTTGCCCATTAAGAGTGTTCGCTTTATTTACTTAATTTTTAAGTAAAAGTTTGTTTTTGGAAGGGCTTGAAATGGTCCAAGAATTAATATTTAAATTCTTTTCAGAGGTAGGAACTATTTTATATGTGTGGGAAGTATACAGTTGCTTTTCAAAGGCAGTAGAAATATCTAGCAAGATCTCAAAATAATGCTTTTAATATGACATTTAGCGGTAAAGGTGAAAAATATTGAGAAATCTTGTTCAATCATTACTAGTCCTTCCTTCTGCTTTTACGGGGGACTGTACCATATCAAAGATGAGTAGAAGTATCAGTTGTATTCTTGTAAGATGATGTGAGTTTTAGGACTTTGACTTTTGAAATTCACATAAATAAATATTAGTATTTAATTTTTTTTTAATATTTAGAAACCCAAGTCCCCTATTTAATTTGGAAGAGGATCAACCAATTTACTTGTCCAAAGAAATTTTCTTTCCTGAGAAAACACCCCTTATAATAGAATCTTTAGTTAAAATTAAGCATGTTCTATAAATGTTTTATGTGTCTGAGATTGTATACCAATGTTACTGTTTTAGTTTTGACTTGCTTAAGGTGTATTACTGTTTTTTCTTTTTAGTAACTGTAAGAGGCAGAATAATGTGTTAGTCATCACCTTAGTCATATTACTTTATCTTTGTGCTTCTGTTACCGCATTTGTCAAGTGGGGATAACAATGCCTAATTCATGGCATTGTTGGAGGATTAGTGATTTTATATGTGTAAAGACTTAGTACTGTGCCTGGTACATAGTGGTGAAGTGTTTAGTTAAGTGTGAACTATATGTGGGGTCAACCCCCCTAAAATTTGATTTTGATGTGAGACTGAGCTTATTATCTACACATGCACCAAGAGAGCATGAAAACATTTATTACTTACATAATGAGGCTTTCTGTGTAGAACAGAGGAGGCTCCCAGGTTGGTCTAGAAATGACTTGAGAGAGCAGTGATAGAAAACTGGTTTGGGGTTTTATGGTGGTTAGGGAGGAGTTGTGGCTGGGGGACTTTTCTTATACTTGTGTATGCATAAAGACTTGCCTAGTTTGAAATTCCCTGTCACCAGAAAAGGATTCAGGACAGAAGGGGAAGATTAAATGGTGGTGGTTGAAACCTATTAGCAGTCACATATCAAAAACAGAGTTAGATTCCTTTTAAACTCAAGCAGGGTAAATAAAAAGAAAGCCACACATAAATATATCGTAGTCAAACTGATGAAAAGGAAAATCTTAAAGCAGCCAATGAAAAATGGCATGTAACATGTAGGAGCAATGGTATGCATGACAGATTATCAGAAGCAGTGGGGCCAGAAGATTCTATAATAAAATGACATTTCTAAAAAACTGACAGTAGAGTGTGGCACCTGTGGCTCAAAGGAGTAGGGTGCTGGCCCTATATGCTGGAGGTGACAGGTTCAAACCCAGCCCTGGCCAAAAACTGCAAAAAAAAAACAAAAACAAAAACTGACAGTAGGAAGTCATAACAATAAATGTGCATCTGTTGCATCTTTGAGCTTCAAAATACGTGTAACAAAATTTGATAGAATTCATGGGGCAAAATCACTCTACAGTTACGGCTGGAGTTTTCATTTAGACCAAAAAGAAAAAATAAATTCCAGTGGAGATACAGAAGTTTTAAGTTATAGTGTTAACTACCTACTTGGTATTTGTAAAATACTAAACACAACATCAGTAGAATGCTGAGTGTTTTCAAGTGTCCATGGTAACCATACCAATAAAGACTGTAGGACATCAGTCTCAAGTAAATTTTCAAAGATGAAATCCACAGAGTATATTCTCTGCCAACAATAGAATAAGTTAGACATTGATACCAATAAGACATCTGTTGACTCAGCTTGGCACCTGTGGATCAGGTGGCTAAGGTGCCAGCCATATACACCTAAGGTGGCTGGTTCAAATCCAGCCCGGGCCCGCCAAACAACGACAGCTGCAACCAAAAAACAGCTGGGTGTTGTGGCGGGCACCTGTGGTCTCAGCTACTTGAGAGGCTGAGGCAGGAGACTCGCTTGAGCCCAGGAGTTGGAGGTTGCTGTGAGCTGTGATGCTACAGCACTCTACCCAGGGGGACAGCTTGAAGCTCTGTCTCAAAAAAAAAAAGACATCTGTTGGCAGTTGACAATTAAACAGCAGAATTCACTAACTCATGGATTATTTTAGGGGAAAAATAATGAAGTGAATTAGAAATATATTCTAATATAAACCATTATTTCATCTATGGTTTTGGGATTTTGTGATGTGGGCTAATCTTATTGGAGTTAGATGATAATCTCAAAGTGGTTTTGATTGGCATTTCTCTGATGATTAAGGATGATGAGCATTTTTTCATAATGTCTGTAGGCTGTGCACTTGTCTTTTTCAGAGAAGTTTATTTTCAAGTCCCTTGCCCACACTGAGATGGGATCATTTGTTCTTTTCTTGCTAATACGTTTGAGTTCTCTGCGGATTCTGGTTATTAAACCTTTGTCAGAGACATAACCTGCAAATATCTTCTTTCATTCTGAGGGCTGTCTGCTTGCTTTACTTACTGTGTTCTTGTCTGTGCAGAAGCTTTTTAGTTTGATCAGATCCCAGTAATGTATTTTTGGTGTTGCTTCAATTGCCCAGGGGGTCCTTCTTATAAAATATTTGCCCAGGCCGATTTCTTGAAGTGTTTTCCCTGTACTTTCTTCTAGTATTTTTATAGTTTCATGTAGATGTTGGTGTGGATGTGGAGAAAAAGGAACACTTTTGTAGTGCTGGTGGGAATGCAAACTAATATGTTCCTTTTGGAAAGATGTTTAGAGATCCCTTAGGGATCTAAAAATACACCTGCCATTTGATCCTTCAATTCCTCTGCTAGGTATATATCCAGAGGACCAAAAATCACTTTATAACAAAGGTATTTCCACCAGAATGTTTATTGCAGCCCAATTCATAATTGCTAAGTCATGGAAGATGCCCAAGTGCCCATCGACCCATGAATGGATTAATAAATTGTGGTATGAATATTATGCAGTCTTAAAAAAGATGGAGCCTTCACCTCTTTCATGTTTATATGGATGGAGATGGAACATATTCTTCTTAGCATAGTATCTCAAAAATGGAAGAAAAAGTATCCAATGTACGCAGCCCTAGTATGAAACTAATTTATAAGCACCCACACTTATGTATGAAAGCTATAACCTAACTACAGCCCAAAATGAAGGGGAAAAAGGAGAGGGAGGGAGGGGAGAGGGGAAGATGGGTGGAGGGAGGGCAGTTGGTGGGACCACACCTATGGTGCATTTTACAAGGGTACATGTTAAATTTACTAAGGGTAGAATATAAATATCTTAACACAATAACTAAGAAAATGCGGTAAAGGCTGTGTTAACCAGTTTGATGAAAGTATTTCCAATTGTATATAAAACCAGCACATTTAACCCCATAATTTCACTAATGTACACAGATATGATTTAATAATAAAAAAAAGAATATATGTCAAACAAATTGATAACGAAAATACAACATACCACATATGTGGGATGCTGCTAAAAACATGCTCAGTGAGTAATTGAGAGCTTAAATAATACTACTAGAAAAGAAAAAAGTTACCTAAGATTTCCTCAAAGAAACTAGAATTTTAAAAAAGGATAAAATGCAAAGTAACTAGAAGGAAGAAATAATAAAAATAAAAGTAGAAATCAAGGGCCAGAAAAGAAACAAAAAAGTTAATTAACAAAGGCAAAATTCTGTTCTTTGGAAAGATAAAGTCCTATTAGTCTGGTCAAGAAAAAGAATGAGAGAGCCTACAACCACAAATTAGCCATATCAGTAATGAGAAAAGGATTGTCATGGTAGATCCTATAGACATTAAAAGGATCATAAGAAAATATTCACAACTTTATATCATCATATTTTATGACTACGTTTAAGAGGAAATTTAGATTGCTCCCAACTAGTACAAGAAGAAACAAAAAATCTGGATAATCCTACAACAATTAAATTGAATTCATAATCAAAATCTTTCCAACAAAGAAAACTATGCCCAGGTGGTTTTACTGGTAAGTTCAGACATTTGAGCAAGAATTAACACCAATCTTGCAGAAACTCAGGGAAAAAAGTGCTATTTCATGAGCCCAATATAATCTGGTACCAAAACCTGACAAAGATGGCACTAAAAGAAGAATGATTACAAATTAATTTGTCATGCACATGGATGAAAAAAGTATTAAAATAAACTTTGGCAGTACACAAAAAGGAGGATATATCACGATTGGGTAGGGATTATCCCAACAATGCAAGGTTAGTTTATAACTTTCAAAAACTAATGTAGTGTTCACTGCATTAACAAAGAAGAAAAGCTGTATGATCACCCAACCTGGTTAAAAGCATTTAACAATTCATTATTCATTCATGATAAATACTACCAGCAACTGAGAAATGTAAAGACATCCTCAGGTAAAGAAAAGCTGACAAATGCATGAGGTTTGCCCTCAAAACAAAAACAAGAACAAAAGCCTGACAACTAAGAATATACTTAAAGTGAAATAGTGTGTTTTTCCTAAGATCGAGAATGTCCCCCTTTCATTTCTTCAGTTCATTAATGGAGGACCAGCAAGGGCAGTGAATCAGGAAAATCAAATATAAAAGGTGGAAATATCTAAAATATTTCAAAATTCTGTTTGTGGATGACAGATAACATTATTTATGTAGAAAATCCTTAAGAACCTACAAATGCAACCATTAGACCAAATGAGTAAATTTAACAAGGCTGTACTCTACATACAGGTTTAAAGTTTAAAAGTCAATTGTATTTTTATAAATACTAACAACAAACAAATGGAAGTGATAACAGGAAATTCCGTGAATGATGACATCAATAAAATAGTTTAAAATGCGTGTTTTAAAAAGACATGCAACTGCTATGTGAAATTTCAAAATCTTACTGAGAGAAATTGAAGAAATGAAATGGAAGTTCTGATTCTCATGTAGCCAGGTAGGTTCTTATGAGATTGACACCCCATTAAACAACGAACAAACTCTGTGCAAAATTATAAAAATCATGAGGTCTTAGAAAATAAACCAAAAAATAGGCATGTTTAAGAGGGGATTTGACACTAAGAGGAAGGAAATGGCATGGAAAAATTTTCTGTTTTATAGTTTTTGTCCATATAAAGTATGCAGGCTAGTAAAAATTCCAGTATAGAACTCACAGTCTTGTCTAAAGAACCAGAGTTAAGAGTTTATGACAACCACAGCTACTGAGTAGTAAGTAAAGGGGAAATCTCACCAATGAGAGGGCTATGCCAGATTCTACTTGCAAACTTCTACAAAATGACCAGCTGACCCCAAACTCACCTTTGTAAGATAGACAGTACAGCCTAGCTCAACATAAAAAAACTGATTTGAATTACTCAAAGATAGTTCAGGATTTCAGTGCAACCAAGTTAATTGTCTACTAAAACAAAAAGTGCTTAGTGGGAGAGTGTAACAGAACCCACAGTCTCTATCACATAAAATTCACGATATCGGCATACAATTCTAAGTTGCCTAACATGTGAAGAACAAAGAAAATATGACCCTTTCTTATGAGGAGACCAACCTCAAGAGAACCTATATGTTGGAATTACTATACAATAAGCTGTCATATCTTATTCGTGAATTGGAAAGCTCAGAAATACTGAGTTAGAGGACTTAAATTGCCTGACTTCACAATTTACTTTGAAGTCACAATAATCAGTACAGTGTGATGATGCTAGCATAAAAACATGTAGATAAAGATGTAAAATAACCTCTAAATTGATAAATATTTTTATGCTTATTTGATTTTTGGCAAACTTACCAAATGAACCCAGG
Source organism: Galagoides demidoff (assembly GCA_963574575.1). Lineage (NCBI taxonomy): Eukaryota > Metazoa > Chordata > Mammalia > Primates > Galagidae > Galagoides > Galagoides demidoff. The sequence continues at coordinate 37,172 of CAUYQV010071979.1, read as the reverse complement.
AGCAGGGTTTTTTTTCTTTTCTGCCATTCAGTCACATATTGTAAGAAGAGTTGTTTTAGGCCATGCGTTAAATGCACAAACGCTAATGAAAGCAGATTAGGGGGGGGAGGTTGTGATATCCGACACCACAGATAAGCAAAACAGTCCTTAAGTAATCTGCATGTGGTCTATGGTTTCAATGTTCGACACCCTGCTGAGTAAAAAAAGTCAGCAAAATAGTAAATAGTGCTGGAATATCTGGAAATACTGCAAAGTAGTGCTGGAGTATGCCTCCAAATAAAACAATATGGAGGAATGAACCTGTTCCCAACTTAAACCATTCAAAAAAAATCCCAGATGAATTATAGTCCTTATCAAAAAGCTAAAGCTGGCTTGGTGCCTGTGGCTCAAGTGGCTAAGGCGCCAGCCACATACACCTAAGGTGGTGGGTTTGAATCCAGCCTGGGCCCGCCAAACAACAATGACGGCTGCAACTAAAAAATAGCTGTTTGTTGTGGCAGATGTCTGTGGTCCCAGCTACTTGGGAGGCTGAGGCAGGAAGGAGACTCACCTGAGCCCAAGAGTTGGAAGTTGCTGTGAGCTGTGATGTCAGAGCACTCTACCCAGGGGGACAGCTTGAGGCTCTGTCTCAAAAAAAAAAAAAAAAAGCTAAAGCTTTTTTTGTAAGGCACATAGTAGAAAATATTTGTGACTCAGGGTAGACAAAATTGTTTTATGTAGAAAGCAGTAACCATGAAGGTTGCTAAGTTAGAATTCCTCAGTATAAAAAGCATCTCATCAAAAGACACTAAAAAATGAATGAAGCTAGTCAAGAGTGGGAGAAAATATTTGCAAAACATATTTTTGAAATAGTATTGTATACGGAATTTATAAAGAATTTCTATAACTTAGTAATAGAAAAATAGCCCAATTTTTTTTAAATGGGCAAAAGTTAGATACTTCACGAAGATACATAAAAGTCCAATAAAGAAATGGAGAAGTGTGCATTATCATTAGACACTGGGAAAATGAAAGTTGAACCACAATGAAATCTGCACAACCCTGAGAATATCTGCAAATTGGCTGCATCAAATATTGATGAGGCTATAGAGTATCCAGGAGCTCTCATATGTTGAAGGTGGAAGTGCAAATGGCTCTTCTGGAAAAAGGTCAAGCAGTTTTTTATAAAACTAAACATACATTTTACCCAGTGATTCCAGGATTTCACTCTAGGTGTTTAGCTAAGAGAAATGAAAACATATGTCCACAAAAAGATGTGTGCTGACTTGAATGTTGGTAGCAGTTTTATAAAAACATGGATATATGTCAGATACTCATCAATAGAAGAATGAACAAATTGTGACCTGTTCATGTATTGGAAAACTCAGCCCTATAAAAAACAGACTACTATTATCATATACATTATCACAGATTGGTCTGAAAATTATACTGAGTCAAAAAAGCCGGACCCAAAAGAATATATACTGCTTTAATTCTATTTATATGCCGTTCCAGAGAGACTGAACCTATGGTGAAAAATATCAGACCAGTGGTTGCCTCTGGGGAATGGATGGGAAGGATTGACTGAGAAAGGGTCTTAAGTGATAATCTTGATAGGGTTGAGAGCTATATATAATTTATGTATTTGATAAATCTCAGATGTAACCATTAAGATGTTCCATGCTGTATAGGTTTTACTTTTTTTGTGTGTGCTGTTTTTGGCCCGGGGCTGGGTTTGAACCCACCACCTCCAGCATATGGGGCTGGCACCCTACTCCTTTGAGCCACAGGCACCACCCTGTATAGATTTTACTTAAACAAAAATAAAAACAAAAACAAAAAGTAAATAGTGAATGCTAGTTGTTAATGTGCATCTTTAAGTGTTCGCAGTTAAACTGCCTGCTACATCATTTTTAACATTAAAAAAATAAAATTAATATATAGTGGGAAGGTTAGGTGGGTAGATAATGTAAGAGAGCAAATAAAACAATTGTATTATGTAGAATCTAGTTAATGAGCATAAATGGATATTTATAGTTTTTCTTAACTTTAATGGACATAGGAGATTTTTTTGTAATACAGAAATGCATGTTCACTGAAGTATCTGAGAAGTTGAAATAGATACTTGGAAATAGATGGAAGTTTTTCTTTCTTTCATTATTGTTTGGAATTCATTGAGGGTGCAAAGAATTAGGTTACACTGATTGTATTTGTTAGATACAGTCTCTTTTATAATTGTGGCCTGCCCCCAAGAGATGTGCTGTACACCTTGATTCCCTACCCCCTTCTCTCCCTCTCTCCTTGCTCATTCCCCTACCCTCCCCCTTGTATTAGCTCATCTACTGCCTTCATTTTAGAATTGAGTACATTGGATTCTTTCTTCTCTATTCTTGTGATGCTTTATTAAGAAGGATGTATTAACCTCCATCCAGGTTAATACAAAAGGTGTAAAGTCCTCATCTTTTTTAGTGTCTGCATAGTATTCCATAGTATATATATACCACAGTTTGTTAATCCATTCCTGGGTTGGTGGGCATTTAGGCTGTTTCCCCATTTTGGCAATTATAAATTGAGCTAAACAGTCTAGTGCAAATGTCCTTATGATAGGATTTTTTTTTTTCTGAGTAGATGCCTAGTAATGGGATTGTAGGATCAAGTGAGAGATCTAATTTGAATTCTTTGAGGATTCTCCATACTTCTTCCAAAAATGTTTATTACTTTGCAGTCCCACCAGGAGTGTAAAAGCGTTCCCTTCTCTCCACATCCACACCAGCATCTGCAGCTTTGAGACTTTGTGATGTAGGCCTTTCTCATTGGGGTTAGATGATATCTCAAAGTAGTTTTGATTTGCATTTCTCTGATGATTAGGGATGTTGAGCATTTTTCCATGTTTGTTAGCCATTCCTCTGTCTTCTTTAGAGAAAGTTCTCTTGCCCAGTGACATATGGGATTGTTTGGTCTTTTTTTGTTGATTAATTTGGGTTCTCTATAGATTCTAGTTATCAAGTTTTTGTCCAGTTCATACTATGCAAATATCTTTTCCCATTCTGAATGTTGTTTATTTGCTTTGGTTATTCTTTCCTTAACTGCACAAAAGCTTTTTAGTTTAATTAAGTACCATTTGTTTATTTTTATTGTTGTAAATGCCATGGAAGTCGTCGTCTTAAAATCTTCCCCAGGCTGATATCTTCAAGTGTTTTCCCCACACTTTCTTCAAGGACTTTTATTGTTTCATGCCTGAGATTTAAATCTTTTATCCATCTTGAATCAATTTTTGTAAGTGGTGAGAGGTACAGGTCCAGTTTTAGTCTTTTACATGTGGTTATGTAGTTCTTGCAGTACCATTTATTGAATAGAGATTCTTTTCCTCAGTGTATGTTCTTGTTTGGTTTATAAAAAATAGGTTAGTTTCTTCACATGGTAGGTAAGAGTTTAGTTTCGTCACATGGTTTTCTATTTGGTTCCAAATGTCAGTGTCTCTATTTTTGTGCCAGTACCGTGCTGTTTTGATAACTTCGGCCTTATAGTATAGCTGGAAGTCTGGTAGGGCGATACACTTAGCTTTGTTTTTATTACTAAGAATTGCCTTGGCTATACGGTTCTTCTGGGTCCATACAAAGTGAAGAATTATTCTTGGGCGGTGCCTGTGCCTTAAAGGAGTAGGGCGCTGGCCCATATGATGGAGGTGGTGAGTTCAAAACTCAGCCCCAGCCAAAAACTGCAAACAAAAAAAAAGTGAAGAATTATTCTTTTCAAATCTTGAAAGTATGATGAGGTATTTTAATGGGGATTGCATGGAACCTGTAGATTGCTTTGGGTAGTATAGACATTTTCACAGTGTTTATTGTTCTCAGCCATGAGCATGATATGTTCTTCCATTTGTTAATATCTTCTTATGTTTCTTAGAGTTTCATGATTTTTCTTTGTAGACGTTCTTCACCTCTTTTGATGTGTATATTCCTAGGTAATTAATTTTATTTTGAAGCTACTGTGAAGGGAATGTCTTTGATTAGCTTTCTTATCTTGGCTGTTATTGGCATACAAAGGCTGCTGATTTGTGGATATTGATTTTATATCTTCAGACATTACTGTATTGTTTGATCACTTCCACAGTCTGTGGTTGAGTCTTTGGGGTTCTCTAAGTATAAGATTATATTGTCATCAAAGAGTGAGAGTTTGACTCCTCTGAACCCATTTGGATGCCCTTTATTTCCATCTCTGGTCTGACTGTATTGGCTAGAACTTGCAGCCCTATGTTGAATAGTAGTGGTGATAGAAGACAACCTGATCTGGTTCCAGTTCTAAGTGGAAAAGCTTTCAGTTTCATTCCATTTAGTATAATATTAACTGTGGGTTTATCATAGATGGCTTTGATCAGATTAAAAAATGTGCCATGTATGCCTAAATTATTAAGTGTTCTAATTAGAAAAGAATGAATTTTATTGATGGCTTTTTCTGCATCTATTGAGAGGATCATATGGTCTTTGTTTTTGCTTCTGTTGATATGGTGAATTATGTTTATGGGCTTATGTGTGTTAGACCAGGCTTGCATCCCTGGGATGAAACCTACTTGATCATGATGAATGACTTTTTTAATGTGTAGCTATAATCTGTTGGCTAGGATTTTATTGAGAATTTTTGTGTCTATAGTCATTAGTGAAATTGGCCTGAAATTCTCCTGTTTAGTTGGGTCTTTTCCTGGTTTTGGTATCAGGGTGATGTTTGCTTTGTAGAATGTGTTGGGGAAGATTCCTTCCTTCTCAATTTTTTGGAATAATTTCAGCAGTATGGGTATAAGCTCTTCTTTAAGGTTTGATGGAATTCTCGTTTGATGCCATCTGGACCAGGGTTTTTTTTAATTGGGAGTTTTTTTATTGTTTCTTTGATCTGAGTTCTTGAAATCAATCTGAAATTTATTTCTTCTTGATTATGTCTAGGGAGAGAGTGTGAGTCCAGGTTGATCCAGTTCCTTCACATTGTCAAATTTCTGGGCCTAGAGTTTCTTATAGTACTCAGAGATGATCTCTTGTATCTCTGTGGCGTCTGTTGTTATTTCCCCTTTATCATTTCTTTTTTTTTTTTTTAAATTAAATCATAACAGTGTATACATTAATACTATTATGGAGTACAGTGTACTGTTTCTGTATACAATTTGAAATACTTTGATCCAACTAGTTAACATAGCCTTCATGTCTTTTTCTTAGTTATTGTGTTGAGACATTTATATTCTACATTTAGAGAGATGCACATGAACCATAGGTGTGATCCCACCAATCACCCTCCCTCCACCCACCCTCCCCTCTTCCTTTATCATTTCTGATTGAGGTTATTACAGGTTTTACTTTTCTGTTTCTAGTTAACCTGGCCAAAGGTTTATCAATTTTATTTATTTTTTCTAAAAACCAACTTTTTGTTTTACTAATTTTCTGAATGATTCTTTGTTTTCAGTTTCATTAATCTCTAATTTAATTTTGTTTATTTCTCATCTTCTGCTGGGTTTGGGATTAGATTGTTCTTCTATTTCTAATTCCATAAGATGATTCATTAGTTTGTTGATGTACTCTCTTTCTGTTTTTAAAATGCAGGCATCAAATGTGCTAAATTTCCCTTTTAGGACTGCTTTTGCTATATCCCACAGTTTTTGGTGACTTGTGTCTTCATTGTTATGTTTGAGGAATTTAACAATTTCCTCTTTTATCTTTTCTTGAACCCAACTATCAATCAGCATAAGGTTATTTAATTTCCAAGTCTTTGTGTGGGAATAAATGTTTTTGTTAGAGTTGAATTCCACCTTTATTGCTGTGTGGTCTGAGAAGATACAAGGTATAATTTCTGTTCTTTTAATTTTGCTGAGATTTAATTTGTATCCTAGGATGTGGTTGATTTTAGAGTACATACCATGGGCTGACAAGAAAAATGTATATTCCTTAGCTTTGGGATGGTGTATTTTGTATATGTCTATTAATCTCATTTGTTCTAGGGTCAAATTTATGTTCTTTGTATCTTTGTTTAGTTTCGTCTCTGTTTAAAGGATCTCTCCAATTCTGTCAGAGGGATGTTAAAATCCCCAACTATTATGGTGTTATGGGATATCATACTGCTCAGACCCATCAAAGTCTGCTTTATAAATCTGAGACCATTTAAGTTGGATGCATAATTATTTAAAATTGAAATGTTGTATCATTCCTTTGACCCAGTATAAAGTGTCCATCTTTGTTTTTCTTAACTTTAGTTGCTTTAAATTTGCTTGTATCTGAAAATAGGATTGCAGTCCCTCCGTTCTTCTGATTTCCTTTTGCTTAAAATACTGTTTTTCATCCTTTAATCCTGAGTCTTGATTTATCCTTCAAGACTAGGTATGTCTCTTGGAGATAGTATATGGATGACTCGTGCTTTTTGTTATCAAATCAACCAGGTTATGCCTTTTCAGTGGTGAATTCAGTCCATTGAAATTTATTGAGAGAATAGATAAGTGTGGTGGAGTTCTATTCATCTTATTTTGTGAAAGTCTGTTGTGTGGTTTTATCCTTTGCTCTATTGTGGAAGCAAGTTTTGACTTTTAGCTTCTGGGTGTTTACTTTGCTGGTGGTCTATTGTGATGGTCAGTGTTGAGAATAGGTCCAAGTATTTCCTGTAGAGCTATCTTGTTGTGGCAAATTTCCTCAGTGCTTCTATATGTGCAAAAAAATTGATTGCTCCGTCAATTTTGAAGCTTAGTTTAGAAGGATATAGAATTTGGGGCTGAGAATTGTTTTATTTAATAATGTTGAAGGTGAGTGACCATGCTCTTCAGGCTTGGAAGGTTTCAGTTGAAGAGTCTGCTGTCATCCTAATGGCTGTGCCTCTATAGGTCAGTTTGTGGTTATTCTTGGCTACTTACAGAATTTTTTCTTTCATCTTGACTTCAGATAGGTTCTTTACAATGTCTCTTGGAGAGGCTCTGTTTGAGTTGAGATGACTGAGATCCAGTATCCATCTGGAAGGAGTGTGTTGGGATCCTTAGTAAAAATTGGGAAGTTTTCATTTATGATAGTCTTCAGTAGGGCTTCCTTTCCTTTGGGACAGCCTTTTTCCCCTTCAGGAATCCCTGTTATTCTTATGTTTGAATGCCTCATGGAATCTCGTTCTCTAAGCACCTGTTCTGCTTTCTCTCTCTTCTTTAACTACCTGGATTAACTCAAAAATTTTATTCTCTTGTTCTGAGATTCTTTCTTCTTCATGGTCTAACCTATTTTTGATAGTTTCTACTGCATCTTTACATTCCCTGATTATTTTCTTCATTTCCTAAGCTCTGCCATATCCTTTGCATATTTCTCATCTGAGTTTTTGTTCTGTCTTTCCATTTTTTCAGTCATTCCTTTTAATGTCTTTATCACCCATATTTTAAATTTCATTTCTGTCAAGTCCATTAATTCTTTATAGGTAGAGTCTGCTGCCTCATGATCCCTTGTGGGAGTTCCTCTGTTTTGGTTTTTCGTGTTACCTGAACTTTTCTGTTGGTTCCTCCTCATGTGTTCTTTTTTCTTGTTCACCTCCCTGTCCTCCTTTTTCCTTCTCACTGCCTCCTTTGTTCAAACAGAAGTCCTTGCTGCTGATGACAGTGTGTTGTAATATGTTACCAGGATACCAGGTGGTGCTATGCTTTTTGGGAGGAGTCAGAGATCACAGGTAATAACCTCTGTGGTCCTTATTCCGAACTTAATTGCCTTTGTTGATTGCCTGATTGTTTCCTCAGCATTCAGAACCCTGCCAGGTTCAGATCTTAACACTCACAAGAATCCTTCAGGGGCAGGTTTCACAGTGCCCCCTGACTCTAGTCCCGTGGGGTGCAGGAGTTCCTCAGCCTGTCCCAAGAGTGGAGTTCTGATCCTGGCAGGCAGAATTAGGATGGCCATGCTTTAGGCCCCTGCTAAGAACCTTCTTATGACCTTCCCGCAGCGGTAGCACCCTGGCTGTGGATGCCTTAGTGCGGTTGCCTTGCTGGCCACCCTACCTATGGCAAATCCACTCCCAACTGGCATTCAAATTTGGTTGCTGTATTGTTTGAGTTTGCCACTCTTCAGGCTTTCCACTCAGTGCACAGCTTCCCCCAACAACTGAAAACTCTGAAAAGTCTTCCCCTGGTCTGGACTGAGGGGTGGGGAGTGGGGGCAGGTGCTCGCAGCCCATAAGGATCACTTGAAATCTGATCACTTCATCAGATTTCCATTGCTCTGGGTCTTATGGTTGAACTTTTCTCTGAGATCTCCCCCCTAGAAGTTTGCTTGATTCTCATAAATATGTAGGCATTGGCACTACATACAGGTCTTTATTCAAACTTGACAAATAGAGTGGATTGTTAAAATTGTCCTTATTTTGCTAGCATTAAAGACTTTGGTATAAAGCTACTACTGACATCCCTGGATATGTGCTAGAACTTAATTTGTGTCAGTGATTAGGATCAGCATTAGTATGTTTTTTAAATTCTATTTTGTGTGCATTCTTGTAAAATTATGCAATTTAGAGTACCATAGCACAGCACAGTGAGCTCGCCTGAGAGCCAAGTACAGCTCAGGGACCTATAATCTAGACACGCTCTGTTCTGTTTTGATACCCTGATATCCTAGGATGTGTATTTCTTGCATAAATTTCTTTTGTTTGTTTGTTTCTTTCTTTCTTTGATTTTTTTTTTTTTTTTGAGAATGAGTCTCACTCTCTTGCCTGGGGTTGCGTGCCTTGGCATCCTAGCTCACAGCAACCTCGAACTCTTGGGCTCAGTCAGTCTCCTTGCCTCAGCCTCTGGAGTAACTAGAGCTACATGCCTGTAACATAATGCCTGGCTAGTTTTTCTATTTTTAGTAGAGATGAGGTCTTTTACTCAAGCTGGTCTCAAACTCCAGAGCTCAGGTGATCCACTTGCCTTAGCTTCCCAGAGTGCTAGGATTACAGAAATGAGCCACCATGCCCGACTATGAGTTTGTTTTTGAATGGTTACTATTTCACTACTGTAAGATAAAATTGAAAACCTTTTTCTGTACAGAGTGAAGGGTTATACCAATTAAGGACCCTGTTAAATTGTCTCCAGATTTAGTTACTGCCTAGTATGCCTTGATTATGAAGCAATATAAGTGCTTGTTGACTATTGTTGATGATTCAACTTTTTGAAATAAATTTCCTGATATGTTTACATTTCTCAATTTTTATTTAAAAATATCCTAAGATTTCAAGAGATACAGTTATTAGCATTTATAGATGTAGTAGCTTAAAACAACTTGAATTTGCAATGACTTGTTTCTCAGGATTGTCTGCATTTTGCAAACAAAACAAAATATAGGAGAAAAAATTAGATTATGAGGCAAATAAAAGGTATTATTCTTAATCATTGATTAAGACTTTTAGTTTAATCAACAATCACTTTGTTTCTAATGACATAAAATAAGTGAATTACATTTAAACATTTTTAATTATTACTTTATTTTATGTCTTTCAGTAATATTTTCAGTTCTTTAAGTTTCTACTCTCCTAAAAAACTGAAACAACAGATTTAAACTATCATTCTACAGAAGTGTATCCTGAAGAATTTAGGATTTTAAGCCATCCAGAAGTAGATATCAATCCTGGCTTTTATCACATTAAGTCTATGACCTTTTAAAGTTATTTAACTGCTCATATTTCTTTCCTACTTTTTAAAAAATAATGGCAGTGGTATTTCATGTTACAAGGTTGATGTGAGTACATAGCATAAATTCGATAATGTGTATAAAACACATAGCAAATGCTTTCAATACGTTGACAGCTTTGGGGTAAGTTTTCTGCAGACAATGAAAACTTCATTGTTCACTTGTATCCTTTGCAAATTTGTTAAGTATAATGTGGTTTCTAAGGATCCTTTTTCATTGGTGGAAGGAAGGTACAAAACTGTGAAGGTAGGTGTTACCTTGTTTTCCATTCCCCATCTAGCAATTTTGTAGTGACAATGGAGTATACGGGCAGTACATGCAATTACGGAGACCTTCTATTATTACAGTGGTTAGCTCTTCATTCCTGAGCTAGTTCAAATACAAACTTCTTCATTCCTGAGCTAGTTCAAATACAAAGGATTATCCTGTTGTGAGTAGAAATAATTACGGATGCATAGATACAAATTATTCCCTAGAAATCTGTATTATTTGAATATAACAGTAATCAAAAGCTGGATCATGAAGTAACTTTTTTTTTGTACTGTTCTGTTAATTTATTAACCCCTTTAATTTTATTTCATGTCCAGCATGCTTTAAATTTCCCACAGTGACAAATTCTATTTGATTTGAAGAAGAAATATGTCCTAGGCAACAAGATCAGGAAAAATAATAAATTAGTAAAATCAGTTTCTTCCTTTTGACATTCGTTGTTTAACTGAAGGAGGAAATCATGCAAATATGTCAGGAACAGTAAAACTAGTTTAAAGGTTTAACATTCTGTGTGATACAAGCCTTCCTTTGCCCAGAATAGGTGTTGTTTTCTTGAACTTGGTTCTCATTGCTTCTCTTTTATCTCCCTGTAAGAAGTATGTGAATAAAATACATAGGTCCTCAATGCAAAAAAGGTACATTAATTGGCACAAATACATAATGTCTAGGTGATTGAACCAGTATAAAATGCTAATTTAAATGTGTGATAAAATGTGTATGGGTATACAACTTGTCAATCATATATTAGATTCTAAAATTTAATTTCAGTTTTCAAGGGTTAATTTATTCTTAGATGAAGAAAGTCTTCAGTGTGTTAATTTTACTGATACTCATTTTAAAAGTGATTACTAGGTAAATTTGGTGAGGCTTTCTGCCAGTTTACCACCAAGCCAGTCTGTTAGTTTAGTGATCAACTAATATATTGTAGGCCAACAAATGTTTTTGATATATTAGTATATTTATGATTTCAGTAGCTATTCCACTCTTTTTCTCACATCTTTTTAATTCAAGCTGGATATGTATGGAAGGAAGGTACACAGTTGATAGTGTGATAATCTACCTTTAAGAAATTGTGTTCTTCTGGCTCGGCGCCTGTGGCTCAATCGGCTAGGGCGCCAGCCACGTACACCTAGGGTGGCGGGTTCGAATCCCCAGCCCGGGCCCGCCGAACAACAATGATGGCTGCAACCAAAAGGTGGCCGGGCGTTGTGGTGGGCGCCTGTGGTCCCAGCTGCTTGGGGGATAGCTTGAGGCTCCGTCTCAAAAAAAAAAAAAAAAAGAAATTGTGTTCTATTCAAAGGATGTCAGGACTTCATATGAGATACCAACACAGGCTTGCTCATCTGCCTATATATTGATATAGGGCCAGCATTGTGGTTGGTTTGTGGTCTGTTTCATCTTATTTCAAGATATTACAGTGTTTTATGCTAATTAGTGAACAATCAAATATTGATCATGCAGAATTTATCTGAGACCAATTTTTGCCTGGTATTTTTCAATACTTAAGAGTTTTAAGATGTCCTAAAGATAAATGGTCAAATAAGTTAGGAAATAGTGTGCCAATGTGTTTGGATATTGCTATCATTGTTATAGTAATAAACTGAATAATTTCTTTAGGATATATTTTTGATTTCACATAGCACATATTTTTATTATTTTGACATTTTCAGAGTTACTCTTCTCTATTCTTAATACTTACAAACTGCTTGATGTTGTGCAGGTTTTTGCTTTTCCCAGTTGAATATTACATAGACATTTCTTGTAGACTTGCCTTAATATTACTTAGATGCATTGAAACATAATTTAGTGTAAACTTAGGCTAACCAAAAGAGCAATTTATGCTCTGTTATATAACCAATAAAATTCCAATTAACATCAATGTAAGGAATGACAGATACTGTTTTTACGTAGTTTGCAGGTTACTGTGAGGTCCATAATCCATTTAAAGTAAAGTCTTACACTTTGCTTGATATAGAATAGTAACTTGTAAAGATGATTGCTATTAAATATTTTACTGATTCTAAGATACACATTTTTTCACTTTGGGATGCTTCTTATAAATAAAATTGAAAGAGGTTTTTCCTTTTAAGCATTATACAAAATAATGTTACATTTTAAGTAACATTTATGGCTTATTGAAGTTTATTGAATGTAGTTTCATATAGTTACAATCAATGCTACTTATCTACAATTTTTCCTGCATTCCTTTCCTACATTTTGGTAACCTGAGAGATGAAATTTTTCTCCAATGTTAGGATTTAGTGTGACTAGCAATACTATGAAGATACTAATTGAATCACCAAATAAATACCTTGTTTGCTGGGTGGTAGGTACACAGAGACCTTTGGGAACTCAGGGTTTTGTGGGGAAATGCAATGTGGTCAGACATAGTCAATCTTTTAAGGGAGAGTAAGTGATTAAAGCTGCCTGATTTGACCTCCCCACCTCAAAAGCATCTTAAAAATTGACCTGGTTTGCTAGGCATAATAGTAAAGTTAAAAGGTAGCTAGGGACAGTTGTTAATAAATGCATGTGAAAAAAATTGGTACCAAAAGGCCTACGAGAGAAAGAGGACATTGTGTCAGGAAAGAATGAATAGGCTCCGGTTGGCATGTTAGCATTACTTGCCTCTTATACTAATGCCAAAGTGTGCTTGAAATGATGCAGTATAGGAAATAACAGTGTGCTTTTTGTACGTAGTTATCTAAGATTAAAAGCAGAGCTTTTAATAGAAATGTCAGTATGACATGGATTAGTATTTATTCTGTGGCAATATTTCGATTTAATTTTGGTAAAAGGCAATACATTCACACGGCTTAAAAATATGTTTATGTTTGTGTACACATGCGTGCAATATCTACAAACATACATTGAAAAGTCTTCCCACCCTCTCCCTTGTTTAAAACTACTCTTCATGATGTGTGTGTAGCAAATACTTAAAATCTTTTTATCTGTCCTTTTTTTATATATATGCGAAGAGTAATGTACTATGTTTACCTACTCTTGCTTTTTTCACTTAATGTATTTTAGGGACTTTTCCTTGTAAATTCATAGGGAACCTTCTTTATCGTATGTGAAATTACCTTCTGTACTTTTTTGTAGGGATGTTCTGTTCCAGTTTTTACTTCTTTCTTTGTGTTTTTTACCTTTTTTTAAATTAGGTAGAATTTTCATGTGGCAAAGTACACAAATAATGATTAGATTTGACAGATGCATTTACCAGGGTATCAAGATATATAACATTTCTATACTCCAGAAGGTTCTTTTATACTTCCCAGTGGTTCTTCTTGACGCAACCACTGTTTGAAATTTTTCACTTTTCAATTTGTTTTGCCACTTCTATAACTTCACGTAAGTGGAATTACTTATGTGTAGTTATATGTAATTACTTATGTAGTCATAAAATTTCTCTTGATCAAGAGTGATTAAAACTGCCTGATATTTCTGAGATTCATCTGTGAGTTAGTAATTCTTTTTTAAGATAGTTCTGCTGTTCACAATCCTTAGCATTTCCATATACATTTTGGATCAACCTGTCAATTGCTACAAAGATTTTTTTTTGCTGAAACTATGATTGTAATAGATAAACAGGCCACATTATTAAGTAAGGGAAAATAGGCATGTTAACATTGAGTCATCTATCAACACAGGGTTACTTGAGTATACTTAGGTTTTTAAAAATATCTTACGGCAAGGTTTTTGATTTGAGCAGAGACCCCTGTCATATTTTGATGTTTTCCCTCCATGTAGGTTAGCTCCATCTTTTTTTTCTAACCTTTCTGGCCCCACATTCCGATTCCAAAAACAAAAGACTGTAGTTTTCTGTTTGAGTTCTAGTTGCCTTGTCTAAATATACTTTTGTCTGATTAGGTTATACCCAAAATATTTATTTGTATGACACATTTATAATTGCATTTATCTAGAAGCTTTGTACAAGGCCCTCAGTATCTATGGGGGAATTGGTTTCAGGATCCCTCTTAGATTTCAAAGTCTATGGATGCTCAAGTCTCTGATATAAAATGAGTAGTATATAAGCCATGTGTGTCCTCCCATATACTTTTTAAAAATGGATTTCAGAAGCTGTTTTTTTTCTCTTACCAGAATATTATAGGGGTACACACATTTTGTTTTTGTACATTTTAAGTCAAACTTATTCTGTCAAACCCAAAATGTGTGCATTGCACCAATTTGGTGTGAATTTACTGTACCTCTCCTGCCCCCTCACCCTTCTTTGAGTTTTACTTCCATATATGTACATAAATGTTAATCAACTAGGTCCAGTTTAGTATTGAATACATGTGGTGTTTGTTTTTCTATTTTGGCAATATTTCATGTAGGAGAATGGTCTCTGATTTGTTAAATCATCTCTAGATTACTCGTATTTCAGACAATGTAAATGCTGTGTAAATAGTTGTTATTGTATATATTTTTCAGTTTGCTTTTTTCAATTGCATTTTTTTTTTAAACCTTTTTGGTCTTTGGTGGGTTAAATTCAAGGATGTGGAACTTTTGGACATGGAGGGCCAACTGTATTTTGTTATAAATTGGAATCTTTAAAAATTTTTTTTTTCCTGACATAACCAAGTAAAGATTTTACTAGCTGGAAGCATATTTAAGATTTTAAAATCTTCCAATTTTGTGAGAGATATTGTAATAAATAATAGGACTGAGGCTTAAATAAATACACCCTGTGATAGCCTTTGGAAAGTGACCAAGTTAGGGTTGGGTTCCCTGTTAGCCGCTAGATTGATTACAGGTTCTTAACAATTACTGTATTCTTCTCTGATTCCTTTCAAGGAGTAAGTAAAGTACAATTTAAGCTCTTCTGTGCTGTATTTTAGATTGTGGTACTCGTGTCAGTGCCAGAGTAACTTGAGTGAAATGTTCTTGTATCATCAGAGCAGAATAGAATGTTGATATCTACACTTCTGTTAATTATTTTCAAAGAAAGAAATATCAGTTGTATAATATTTCTCCCTTAGACTCATGAGTCTCTAGGATTTAGGTGATTCTGTTGTGATTTCAGCTACAGCATGCTATATATGTGCAACAGAAGTCTGCTATCTTTTAAGTAAAGGAACCATTATGTCATGATTTTTAAATCAGCATATCTTTGGGGAAAAAAGAAAAGATCTAAATTATCCTCTAATTACTTGGCTTTTTTTGACTTTTATGATCCAGTACGTTTTATGTTTGACTTCTTTAAAAAAGCAAGAGACTTTGTAAAGTATTTCAAGGAGGTGCTAGAAAATTTTCAAACTTCCTTTTTAAACTATCCAGTTACTATAGCCCCCAAAGTAGAGTATTTTGACATTTTCCTCCAGCCTGATGGCTGGTCCAGAGACCTGTAGCACTGAAGCCCAGCATAACAGGTGACTGTGTTGCCTGGGCACAGGAAGTGAGCACTTTTCACCATTTTCCTTTGAACTGTTGATGTAATTAGCTCACTAGTGATGTGTGAATTTAGAATTTAATCAGTTGTTTGATTTTATTTTCCAAAGTTGTTTTGAAACATTCCTCCTCTTTGAAATTTTGATTATTTTGTAAATGTGTGAGAAATGGAACTTGAGTTTTAGAAATTGCCTTTTGATTCATTTTAAAAGTACAGCTTAATACCTGAGAGACTTGGCAGTTCCATTCCAAGACTTTTAAGCTCTTCTTCCCATCTCCCACTGACCAGAAGGTACTTTGAAATGATAAGTAGCGGCCTAGAAAATAGGAAGGATTATCTCTGGGCTGCCCATGTTCTGCAAAGAAATGTGAAGGAAAAATTAAGACTATATACTATATTAGAATGATTTCAAATTCTGTTTTTTGTCCATACTAGTAATAGGAGTACAATAATAATTTTCAGAAAAACTGAATATTTAAGTATTGGGACCAAATAACCTGAAATTGTAACTGTGAATATGTGTCTATTTTACTTGGGATTTTTCGTACATTAAGAATATCAATTGCATTCGTGTTCAGGTACTTTTTAAAAAAAATTGGATTATAAAATAAAACACGTCTAGTAAGGCCCGTGGTATTAGACCTTTTGTTCTAAATAGAGGAGATTAGAAAAGGCTTTATAGGTATGATTCATTAAGCTAGAAAGCATTAGTGTTCACATTTTAAAAACATAATCATAACTTATCTGGAGTCACATGTTTCATTTTATTGGCTTCCTTCATATAGAAAATATAGTAACTAGTACTAAACGCCTGTGAAAAAAGTGGAGCAATTTATATTTTCTGGGTGAAGGAAGTATTCTGTACATTCTCCATGTTTTACATCATGGTATTTTGAATAACCATGCTTCCATGTTCACATCAATTTTTTGTTTTTCAATTTATGCACAGCACTTGCTCTGAAATTTGGGGACTGAGTACACCAAATACGATAGATCAGTGGGATACAACAGGCCTTTACAGCTTCTCTGAACAAACCAGGTGAATATTCTGCCCTCTGTCAAATCCTAGAGATCTTGTGGGTGGGGGGATGTTTTGGAAGACCTATACTGGGTTGCTTAGTATAATTTTGTTCAGGATGTTTTCCTTAATGTAAAATAAGGCATAGCATTTAAAATAATCTGCTTGCCATTATTAAAAAATACATTAAATGTTTCAGCTGATGTTTTGATCAATGCAATTCTAGTTTTGAATCTTCTTTAAATTATTGCCTCCCCTAAAGAATAAGAATTTTTATAACTATATATTCATTTTAGTTCAAGATTAGATATACTCTGTCGTTGGACTGATTTTTAAGTAGGTACATGACCAATTTTGCTAAATTTCTTGTTGTCTTCAAAATCTCATCTTTATACTAATAAATACAGTTATTTAATGAACCCCTATATCACAGTTAACAGCAGGCCAGCTTGTTTTATGTTACCTTTTTAATCATTTCATTCTCTTTTTTGAGTATATGGTATTTGTCCATTTCATCTCATCATATTCATCACCATCTGCATTTATGTGTGAACTATATAGATATACCTCAGTTCTCAAAGCAGTCACAACTGGGTAATGAGTTACGTTAGTCTGAGCAGGTTATTATCATGTCATTGTTGGTATTTACCATTCTTCACACTAGTTCTATTTTTGACTATTTAGTCACTACAGAATTAATGCCCTTAGAAGCATCTCTAAAAAGTTTGATATATATAGAAGCTATCAAGAAGTTTTTCAAGTATAATTGTATAATATTCTTCTGGAAAAATCAGTTTTCCCCGAGTAGTTAGCATTTTTCATTGGCATTCAAGTCATTTATGTAGCATATTTATAAGAAACATCTGCTAGTGCTGCTGCGTACTTTTTTGTCAGATCCATTAAAAAGTACATTTTTCTTCCTGATTCTCCCTAAAACTAACTAAATGGCTATCATTTCTTTCTTTATGCTGTTATTGTACAAATTTAGTCCATTTGACTACACTTACTTTTTTAAAGTTCCCTCCTTTCCCCCTTGCTTCCCAATAGGTCTCTTGATGGTCGTCTTCAGGTATCCCATCGAAAAGGATTGCCACATGTTATATATTGCCGATTGTGGCGCTGGCCTGATCTTCACAGTCATCATGAACTCAAGGCAATTGAAAACTGCGAATATGCTTTTAATCTTAAAAAGGATGAAGTATGTGTAAACCCTTACCACTATCAGAGAGTTGAGACACCAGGTAGGAAGACGCAGGGTTTTTTCCTAGTTTTAAATGAAAATGCCTGAATTTAAGCTTACTTAGGTATTCTTGTGACCCACGAAAATTTTAGTGTAAAATCTAAGTAAGTACTTTAAATTCAGCATGTTATTTGGTGGTTAAAATGCTTTTTATTTTCTAAAATTTTATGTGGAAAAACATATCTTAGAGGAAAAAGTTATGTCAGTTTCTTGGACTAGCATACTACTTGGCATCAAAGTATGTATCCAGGAAATCCCGCAGATTTGCAGCCTGCTTAGAGCTAAACTGATACATTGCTGAACTTTTCTGCTGCAATGACTTATAAGCATTTTTTGCTCTTTGAGTGTTTTCAGAATTATTTTAATGACATCATTTGTATATAAGCAGTTTAGTAAAGCTTGTAGCACTTCATTTAGTTTGCTGTCTACTTGAAACTTTTTTAAAAAAGCATATAGCTTATATTTTTTATAAAAAAATCCCTAAATCTGGCTCGTTGCCAGTGGCTCAATCGGCTAAGGCGCCAGCCACGTACACCTAAGGTGGCGGGTTCGAATCCCCAGCCCGGGCCCGCCAAACAACAATGATGGCTGCAACCAAAAAATGGCCGGGCGTTGTGGCGGGGGCCTGTGGTCCCAGCTACTTGGGAGGCTGAGGCAGGAGACTCCCTTGAGCCCAGGAGTTGGAGGTTGCTATGAGCTGTGATGCCATGGCACTCTACCCAGGGGGATAGCTTGAGGCTCCGTCTCAAAAAAAAAAAAAAAATCCCTAAATCTGATTTTATAAACCAAGCTAATCTTTTCTCAACTTTTCCAATGGGGATTTATGAACTTCTGTGGTAATGTAATATTACGAGGGTCACATTCTTACTAAAAGTAGGATATAAATTAGAGCATGGCATTTTAGATGGTGAGTTACATAATAAGTTTAAGCCATACTCAGATTTGTCAGTTTCTCAATAACAGTATATACCAGATAGGTAGACCCTAACTTCTTTTTCCTCTTCTTCTTGGTGAAAACTTTCCATAAGTATTCCTTCCCCGTTTGCTGTTTGCCATTAACTCGGGTTTCTTGTAACTTTTTCAGTTTTGCCTCCAGTATTAGTGCCACGGCACACTGAGATCCTAACAGAACTACCACCTCTGGATGATTATACCCACTCCATTCCAGAAAATACTAATTTCCCAGCAGGAATTGAGCCACAGAGTAATTATATCCCAGGTATTTTTGCCTTCTGAATCTTCTAAAATTTGTATAGAGAGAAATTTTTGTTCAAACATTTGAAGTGTTACTAAATTGTGATTTCACTTTAAAAAAAGTTTCTGGATTTTGAATAGAAAAATCTGATTTATTAGATTCTTTCATGAAATATATAAGCTTAGTACATTAAACAGTTTTGTTTGGAGAAAAGTTTTACTTAATATTTCATTTTCTTTTACAGTGGCTTTAATCAAAGTACTGTCAGAAGCAGAAAAGAAAAGATCTTAGTAAGTTTGTCTTAGTTGTTGAAGCTGAGAGAGATGCAGAATAAGCAACATAAATGATAATAGAAAAAGTATTCCTCAAATACTTGTAACTAAAAATCTACCAAATAATCACTTTTTCTTAGATAATTTAAAAATGCTTAAGAGAAATGTAACATTTCTAGGAGATACAGTATTTGTTCTGTAGATCTAGTAAAATTTGTGTTATACTAAAAATTAAAAAACCTTTATTTTAGTTACATTTCATTTGCACTTTAGTAATTTCTAATGAAAATGAATTAAACCACTTGGCTCTCAAATTATGCTCATACTGTTATATTATATGATACAATAATATTTCCATGATACTATACATACCCTTTTAGACTTTACCATCTTTTAGGACAACAACTTATATTTTGTTATTTTTTTGTTTGGTTGGTTGATTTTTCTCCCTAGCACAAACAAAAAGTGTAATATTAGGATGAAGATTTTTATTGTCTCAGTTTTTTTCACTTTTCCTAATGTTCCTCTATTCTACTGATGGTTTTATTGTATACACTAAAAATATGTAAGGAACTTAAGAGCTTCAAGTACATTAAACACAGTAGAATCTCCATAGTTGCCCACCTCTCTATGTTGATCACCTCCTTAAGTTGACCTAATTTTCATAGACCAGGCATTCACCATATGTACATATTAGCATAGTGGGCCTAGTTCCTTGTATTCACCACTTCCATATGTTGACCATTCTGTTGTAGTCCATTGTGTGGCCAACTTTCCTGTAATTATTTCTTAATATATCCCTGAAGACAGTGTTCATTGAAGGCAGTATTAGAAATATAAGAAAAAGAAGGAGTGCTTTTTTAAAATAGCCAGTTTTACAGATGGGAAATAGTATTGGAAGTATTTTAATGCACATTTCTTTGATTACTATCTTATTTCAAAAGAAAATTTAAAGCTGCCTTTTGGGTTGCTAGGAAATACCAACTTTTTGAGAAGTCAGGAGGAGAGGGGAGAGTTATGATCCACTAGGATAAGGATGTAGGACTATAAAACAGGGCATTTCCTGGGTAGAAGTTGTTGGTCTTTCTTTTATAAATGTGTCTTGGAGTGGAGTTTGTATATGTGTATGGGGGAGGCATTTTAAGTCTGAGTCAGGAATTGCTATTATTGAGCAGTACCAGGAAACTTAGGTTGTGAGCATATTGTCTTGTACATGTGAGACATACTCAGTAATTATTTTAAAGGATGTTAAGCAGAATATTTAGTGACTTTTAGTTATAAAGATGTTTGGGCTTAATTTTTCTTTTCTTTTTTTTTTTTTTTTTTTTAGTATTTAGTTTTGGGTATTTATATAAAGTAGAAAGTTGGAGGTGGATTATACCCATTTGCTTTTCTAAACAGCAAGGCTTTATCCAGCTCCAAGTTATAACAAAACTAAAAGATTCACTCTTTATTTTACTTCAAAAGAAATTTTAACATTTTCTCTAAAATACTAACAGCTTTGTTCTTTTATATATAAATAATGATGTAGAAAAGTAAGGAAATGCAATAGGATAAAATATTTTAAAGTTCGGTATTTTTGGTTGTTAAATTGGCAAAGCTTAGCTCTATTTAAATTTATTAGCTTTAACCAGAGCAGTGCATAATGATATGTATTCTTATTTTGTGTTCTTTATTGTTTCATTATATGAAGATATTTGATTCTTAGAATTTCAGTTTTAAAAATTTGGAGATACACCCAAATGAAAAGTTTGATATGAACTTAAAATTTATAGTTAGCTTATTGAGCCAGATTGTAAAGGGTTATAAAGGAAACCCTTAAGGTCCATCTTCCCTTTCTCCTTTCTGGTAATTACAAATTTTTTTTTAGATTTATGTCTGTATTGTCTTGAAATGCTTAAAACTGCTCAGCAACGTAAATGTTAAACTGTTGAAAACCTTATTAATTTCTTTTTCTTTCTTAAAATTATAGTTGGTGAAATGGTTTCAATGGTTTTTATTTTATGAGAAGTGTATTCAGCTGTTCAGGTGCCTCCTGAAGTAAACATTTTATTCAGAAAATGTGCTGGGAATGCACATTAGAATCCTAATATATATTTATTTTTAGGGAATATTTTACTTCAGTTTTGCGCAGTAGTCTATATTTGAATTGAATTTTCTACTTTAAACACTTAGAATTTACCGCTTAGAAATCCCTAGAGAAATAAACTTTTTAGGTAGAATTCAGGCTAGACCAGTCCTAAACCATACTATTATATTTTGCCCTGTAGAATTTAGTGTAAGATGTAAGCCTCTATTAATTTTGTAACCTGAAATCGTGTGTGTGTGTGCGCGTGTGTGTGTGTGTGTGTGTGTGTTTCCCTTTAATCTCTTAAGTACCCGTCGATGATGTTCATTAGTTTAAAAAAAAATTGTAGGTACTAATGTCTTTGAAGCCTACTAATTCCAAACTGAGGCGTCTTTGAAGTTGTATTTTTGGCTCTTACCCCAGAATGTATACATATGGGAATGAGGCAGATATGTAAATAATGTCTAAGAAAGTACATCCAGAGAGCTAGATTGTTATTATGAGTAGTTTTTAAGGATTCACCTTCAAGACCTGTGTTTCAGGATCTCAATCATAAGCCCTCAGTATCTAGTATTGTTTTTTATAGTAATGTTATATAATATTCTTAATTGTTATTTGGAGTGATTCATTGGTTATCTTTGGTAGTTGGGAGAAAACGTGGAAAGATTATATTGCAATTATACTTGATTTGTTTTTAACTTTTGTAGAAACACCACCTCCTGGATATATTAGTGAAGATGGAGAAACAAGTGATCAACAGTTGAATCAAAGTATGGACACAGGTACAAAATGTCTCAGAATTTCTTAATAATTAGATATCTATTTCTTGCATTACTTGAAATGCACCAGAGATGGTCCTCTTAAATCTAGAGAGGTTGAGAAACATACCAAACAAAAATATCTTCTATCTTAGTTTAACCAGATCTGAACCTTCACGTGGGGGGTGGGGGTGGGGGCATGTTGTCACTGAAAAATTAACATCTGTTACTGTACAGAGTAATTGTTATGGTTATATTCTTAGAGTGAATGAAAATATCAGAACACTCACATGCTTTTATTTCTTTTTAAATACTTGCTTCTGTTTAAAGGCTTAGTTACTCTGTGAATAAATATCTCTTTGGGATATATGACCATAATTAGTCCAATAACAGATTTTTAGAGGAATTTGAGGGTGAGAGATGAGGATCAACTTTTTAATGTTCCTTTAACTTAATAAGGAGTTCTGAATTATAGTAGATTGCTTACAAAAAATAACTTATATCTGGCCTAATTTGATTAATTTCTTATATTTAGCTACCAACTCCAAACAATGATAGAGAAAAAAGTTTTAACATATATAAATATTATACATATTAAACCTTCAAACCAGTTGTTGTATAATAAAATGTGTAATTGACAAGAATAGATTACCAGTGAAATCACTTTGATATCATTGTAATTGTCCACTTGGATTAATGTATCTTAAGGATTGACACCTTAATATCACAACCCAACAAATTATACCGTCAGTCTTTCTATATGTCTTATGCTAACACATTCTGCAATTAGGCAAATCTAAATTATTTTAAAAGGGATTAGCATTGGTAGAAGAGGGAGATTTTGTAATAATTCTGTTGCTTATTCCATTTTTTTGTTTCCAAGATAAAGGAGCTTCTGCTGTAGCAAATCATATTTATGGCTATAGCAGATAACTACAAAAAGTAATTAATGATCATTGAAAATAGCGTATGTTATTACAAATGTCTTAATGTAGATGATACTTGGTTTTCCAAATATGTCTTCCTGATATGCCGAGAACTTTATTCTTGAAGCAGTATTGTTCTTTTTTTTGTCCTGTGATGGACAGCTGTTATGGTGGCATTTAAAAGTAAATGGCATGATAAAAACCAGACAAACAAAGTAAAATAAAGTAAAAGTGAATGGCACGGAAAGATGCTGAATATCATAAACCACAATGAAATACTATTTCCCACCCTCTAGATGGCTATAATCAAAGAAAGGGCGATAACACAGTATTGGTGGGGATGTGGGAAGATGGGAGTCCTCATCTGTTGCTGGTTTAAGTGCTTTGAAAACGTCTGATGGTCCTCAGAAAATTAAATACAGAATTATCATACAGCCCAGCAATTTCATTCCTAGAATTGAAAACATATCCACACAAAAATTTGTACACAAATGGTTATGTAAGCATTATTCATAGCATTCTAAAAGGATAAACAATTCACATGTCCATCGAATGATGAATGGACAAATTAAATATGTCCCTACAGTGGAATATTATACACCCATATGAAGAAATGATAGTACTGACATTAAGTTTTTCAGCATGGATAGACCTTGAAAGGATTATGCTAAGTGAAAGAAGCTGGACACAAAAGGCTACAGGGATTTCAATTAGTGCACAAACACCTATTCGGCAATATAACCCAGGAGGAGCATTAATATAAGTATTATCACTGGTTATATGTCAAAATAAAAAAGAGGAAAATAAACTGAATCAGCTAAAATGAATCCTGTGTTAGAGCCAACTTTACATCTAACCTAATATTTCTAATGCTGTTCCAGGGGAGCAATGTTACTTTCAGAATGACACATTTTAAATGACTCATTGTAAGGACAGTGGAAATACCTGATTTGTGAGATGCTAAATGTTGGTTTAACTACCAGTCCCTTCCTTGTTGTCAGTTCCTCTCTAAGCGGTGCCATGGCAAAAAAGAGACAGTTCTGACTGATGCAGGTCCCCAATTTAGAACAAAATTGGCCTTTTCTCTGACTCTGCTTTATACCTTTCATAGAGCAGGACATAATTCAATTCATCTCTCACATTCTACTAGGATAGAATGAATTGAAAAAAAATATTTTTTTCTTTTTTGCAGTTTTTGGCTGGGGGTGGGTTTGAACCTGCCACTTCCAGCATATGGGGCTAGCACCCCACTCCTTTGAACCACAGGAGCCGCCCCTCCCCCCTTTTTAAAGAGACAGTCTCACTTTGTCGCCCTCAGGGGAGTGCTGTGGCATCACAGCTCACAGCAATTTCTAGCTCTTGGGCTTAGGCGATTCTCTTGCCTCAGCCTCCCAAGTAGCTGGGAGTACAGGTGCCTGCCACAAAACCTGGCTGTTTTTGTTGTTGTTGTTGTTGCAGTTTAGCTGGGGCTGGGTTTGAACCTGCCACCCTCTGTATATGGGGCCAGCCCCCTACTCACTGAGCCACAGGTGCCACCCTGAATTGATATTTTTTAAAAAGGCACTGAGAGGACAAATGAAGCATGATAAGGAGCTATATAAACCAGCACCTGTTACTTTTTGCTTTTCTTTTTTTTTTTTAAAATATTTTCTGGTAAGTCTTTATTCTCCTTTTAAAGTCTTATGGATGTTAGAGGTCAGGTAGGATGTTGCAAGAAATCTAAAAATTTGGTAAGCCTTTATCAAAGTATTATATAATTAGTCTCTTTTCAAGTCATGATTAATTTTATGAAAACATTAATGCCAACAGGTATATAGAGAACTAGAATCTCATAGATGGATTATAAGATGTGGATTTCCTAACTCGCAGTTCAGTTTTATATCTTCTAAATGTACTTTGCTTGGTTCAGGATATACAAAGATGCAGGTTTTTGAATCTGCCTATGTCAGCAGGTTGAATGGGGTCTCAAAAAAATATGTTGACATCATGACCTCTAGTATGTTAGAATATAGCCTTACTCAGATATAAGGTCTTTAGAAATGTAATTAAGTGAAGATGAAGTTATACTAGAGTACAGTGGACACCTGACCCTGTATGACTCATGTCCTTAGTGATGAACAGAGATGTACAGGGAAGAATGCCATGTGAAAATGGAGGCAGATATTGGAGTTAGCAGCTGTGAGCCAAGCAGTTGACAAGGATTGTTGGAGAAATCAGAATCTTAAGAGGACATAGAACAGAATCTCCCCTGGAGCATTTAAGAAAGCATGTCCCTGCCAACACCTTTATTTTAGACTTATGTCCTCCAGAACTATGAGAAAATCAATTTCTGTTTTTTTTCTTTCTCGCTTTTTTTTTTTTTTTTTTGGAGACAGTTTTACTTTGTCACCCTTGGTAGAGTGCCGTGGCATCATAGCTCACAGCAACCTCAAACTCTTGGGCTTAAGTGATTCTCTTGCCTCAGCCTCCCAAGTATCTGGGACTACAGGAATCCTCCACAAAGCCTGGCTTTTTTTTTTTTTTTTTAAAGAGAGGAGGTCTCACTCTGGCTCAGGCTGGTCTCGAATTTCTGAACTCAGGCAATCCACCCATCTCAGCCTCCCAGAATGCTAGGACTATAGGCATGAATCACCGCGCCGAGCCCATTTTCTGTTGTTTTAAGCTATCCAGTGTGTGGAACTTTGTTACAGCAGTTCCTAGGAAGCTAATACAGTGATTTATAAGGATTTGAGAGTATACTACTACTAAAATGTACATGTAGTTATTTGTAAGTTACAGGTACTTAATATGTTGCATATTTTAAAGCGTACACAGAATGAAATATTAAAGGATAAGATTAGATAGAAAATAAATTCTAGTTTTTTCTTTTTGTAAGCCAGTTGTTTTGTCTACTCCTAGTTATATTCTCATATCCCTTTTGGAAGACTACTTCTCTTAATCAAATGCATATTTTGCATATCCTGGTCAGACTCTGAGCTAGACTACCTGAGTTTGGATTGTCCCTCTACCATATACTAGCTAGGTAATATAGGCACACAGTTTTATCTGTAATAATAGTACCTAACTCATAAGTTATTAACAAAAGCTAGTATTTTTAAAGCAAGTATGTGTCCCTAACTCATAGTAAGCACTGTATGAGTATATTTAAGGAAAATAGTAAAGGAGGAGCTAACCATTAGAAAAAAGAAAAAAGTTGATTACATAAAAATTTTAAAGCAAGTGAGGAATTAAGATCGAAAGGCATAGGGTGGCGCCTGTGGCTCAAAGGAGTAGGGCGCCTGCCCCATATACCGGAGGTGATGGGGTCAAACCTATCCCGGCCAAAAACTGCAAATAAATAAATAAATAAATAAAAGAGATCAGGCCCCTAAAAATCCCAAATCACAAAGAAAAAAAAAGATCCAGAGACAGAAACAGTTTACCTTTGTGATTGGGATCTTCTGAGTAAAATAAGAAAGTACTGTTATTTGTCAAGAATGTAGGGTCAGGTTTCACAACTTTAGGATAGTGTTCTTAATTGATATACTACTTCTCTTGCCATGTTTTGTGGTTTTCAGTGGTGTATTGTCATATATTGTACTTAATAAATAAGTGTAAACCCCAAAGTATGGCATTACTTTTTTTGCTTTAGGTTTGTTTTTAAAGAAAACTTAAAAAGAATAAAAAATGTTTTATATTTATCTATATATTTACCATTTCTGCTTTTTATTCCTGTTCTTCATTCCTTTCCTGCAGACACATGTTTGTTCCAGTTGTTTTAGCACCATTTGTCAGAGAAGCTTTCCTTTCTCCATTGGTTTATCTTGGCCCCTCAGTTGAAAATCAAGTGATAATGTATATGTGAGTCTGATTTTGAGTCTGCTGTTAATCCAATTAAATTAATTCTTCCTGTCCTATAATATATTTTTCAGTTTACAATTTCCATTCAAGTCTTTATTTGGTAATTCTAGTGTTGGATTAATATGTAACATGGTCTGCTTTTGTTGACTCCTTTACCTTTTGGTTATGGATCTTTTTTTATACTTCTTTTTATATATATCTTTTTTTTTAATTGGATACTGGATGTTGTATGTAAAATAATACTAGAAAGTAAGATAGATAATACTTTGCTTAGGGAAAGATGTACCCTATTCTCTTTGGTTGCTAAGTTGAGGAGCTGATCTCTTCTCTATAATTCGGAGTTGAGTTGGAGAGGTATTGATTTGGTGCTGTGATTAATATCACCTTGTCTCATGTTTTAGGGTGGGTTAGTTCTCTCTACCTAGCCTAGGGCTTTCAGATATGAAGTATAGCCAGACCGTAGGATATGTCATTGCTTTTTAGCCTTGCCCAAGATTTCTTGTCTTACCATGTACTCAGCTAAAGACATGTGTTAGAATTGGCAGATGAAAGAGCTCAGTGCTTGAGGCTTCTCATATTTTGATTGCCCATGGATGGCCATTGAAATTATAGTTGACTTCTCCTTTGGCGAGCATAACTTACTACACAAACACACAGCAAAGATTTCTAGCATATAATCCATATCAGTATTGTAACTATAGTCTTCATGTTGCACATTAGCTCTGTAGATTTATCCTACATCTCTATTTCTTTTACCTAAGTTTCCCCTCTCTCCCTAACCCTCTCATCACTATTTTATTATGTGTTTGTGTATTTGACATTTTTATATTCCACATGAGATTATTCTGTAATTTTCTTTTGTTGTCTGCCTTACTTCGCTTGTTATGATACCTTCCGTGGTATTATGGTTCACTCATTCATGTTCAGGTGGCAGGATATATACCACTGTGAGTTCATTCATCTTTTGTCATAATACTTGGCTATTGTGAATAAAAGCAACAAGAGAAAAGCAATGTGTCAATACAAAGGAATCACCATTAGACCACCAGCAGATTTTTTTTTTAGCAGAAAGTGTATAGAGAGAATAGAATGATGTATTTGGGGGGAAGAGGGGTGGTAACCAAGGATACTATATCCAGCTGAGCTATTTTTCAGAAATGAAGGAGGAATAAAAACTTTCTCAGATAGACAAAAACTGAAGGAGTTCATCAGTTCCAGTGAGGATAGGGAGTAACAGGAGCTCTCATTCACTGCTGATGGAAATGTAAAATGCTACAGCCACTTTGGAGACAATTTTGGTGCTTTCTTACAAAACTAATCATACTCTTATAATAATATGATCTAGCAGTCTTGTTTCTTGGTATTTACGTAAACAAAGTGAAAACACATGTCTACCCAAAAAGCTGCACATGAATGTTTATAGCTTAATTCATAATTGCTACAATGTGGACTCAACCAAGTTTTCTTTAATAGGAGAGTCAATAAATCAATTTAGTATATTGAAACAATGTACAGCAGGTCCTAGAACAAAGCCATTTCCTTATAATGTTGATGTGGGGAAAAAATTAGTTTTGTTATCTGTTCATTTTGTTTAAAGTCACAGTTTCCAAGAAACTTTTAATGACATTAAGTGGGGATGGAACTTACCGTATATGACATTCTGGAAAGGCCAAAACTATGGAAACAGTAAAAAGATTGGTTTATAGGGGAGGGAGGAATGACTAGGTGAGGCACATGGCATTTTTAGGGGAATGAAGCTCTTCTTTTTGGTTCTTCAAATGAATACATGTCAGTATACATTTGACAAATTCATAGAATATCTTAACACCAAGAATGAACCCTAATGTAAACCATGGACTTCTGGTGACAATGATGTGTCAACGTAGGTTTATTAATTATAACAAATGTACCATTGAGGATGCTGATGATTGGAAAAGTCATGGGGAGAGGGGCAGGAGTTATACGGGAACTTTTTGTACTTTCTATTCAATTTTGCTATGAACCTAAAACTACTCTACAAAATAGTCTATTAAAATTTTTGTAAGTGTCACCTTGAGTGATATACCAAAGCAGATTAAAGAAGGGGGGGGGCGGAATATTTGCAAATAGGTGGCAGGCCTAAGAACTGATTTCTAAACTTAGGAACTTAAAACTCAAGAAGAAAAAGTAGTTAATGGAAAAACTGATAGAAGAATGTGAGTGCATTGTTTAAAAGAAAAATAAAGAATAAACAAAGAGGCTCGGTGCCTGTGACTCAATCG
The DNA here is from genome assembly GCA_963574575.1 of Galagoides demidoff. NCBI lineage: Eukaryota > Metazoa > Chordata > Mammalia > Primates > Galagidae > Galagoides > Galagoides demidoff. Next base: position 8,294 of record CAUYQV010071979.1, on the reverse strand, counting down.
GCTAAGGCGCCAGCCACGTACACCTAAGGTGGCGGGTTTGAATCCCCAGCCCGGGCCTGCCAAACAACAATGATGGCTGCAACCAAAAAATGGCCGGGCGTTGTGGCGGGCACCTGTGGTCCCAGCTATTTGGGAGGCAGAGGCAGGAGACTCGCTTGAGCCCAGGAGTTGGAGATTGCTATGAGCTGTGATGCCATGGCACTCTACCCAGGGGGATAGCTTGAGGCTCCGTCTCAAAAAAAAAAAAAAAGAAGAACTTGTTATAGTAAATAGAGAAGCATATTTGAGGAACTTTAAGACAGCAGCTAGTTTGTGCCTGATTTTCAAGAGTAGAACTTGAGGCTTGAGAAGTTTCCTGAACTTTGGTACAAGTGGGCCGGAGAGGGACAGGGTTTCTGAGTCCCCTCCTGGAGCCCAAGGAGGATCTAGGCATGAAGAAACTGAAAGAGATCGGACCCTTCTGAGGCCACTCAGGTGAGGTATGCTGGACATAATTTCTCCAAGGCTTGACATTTGGATGTCAACAAGAGTATCTGAGACAGTATAGTTAGCATTATTTCCCCTACTTTCTTCACTTTATTAAAACTTGTATTTGAAACTCTTGTCTGAGCACAAAACAGCCATAGGATAATGGCACTCCACACTTGTTGAAAGCCAAGAGCTTTCCCCATGTTTTCCTGGTGCTGTTGGGATGAAATGTAGATTCCCTAAATAGATTCCCTCTGTCTCTCAATTCATCTCTTGGCTCTCACCCGGCTCCAGCTGCAGGAAACTTATTCCAATTAACTGAGCTTGAGTTACTTGACACACAGTCCTGCAGATGCTCCCTCCACTCTTAGCTTGCCTACACAACTTTTCATCTTTCAGGTGCCATCACGGTCATCACCTCTGTGACATCTTTCTTGGCTTCATCAAATCTACGCTTAGTTCCTCTCCAACGAGCTCCCTGACCTCTATATCCTGCCCAGAGTCCCTGTCCTCTCCTGAGATTGCCTGGTTATTGTACATCCTTCCCCCAGACCCAAAGCCCCATGAAGTGGGGCCACGCTGCCTTGTTCGCAATGAACCCCAGTGCTTAACACAATGCCTAGTAGGTAATAGGTGCTCTATAAATATTTGCAATATCAGTGAATGAATAGGAATAACAGTATAGCTTACCAAAAAGTGATCTTTATGATGTATATGGTTTCCCCTCTTTAAGTGTCAGCCACCCAACGACAGTAGGAATTTGGCATCACTGCCAAAAAATGCACCTTGGGTCGCAAAATGTTATTGGTGCTACAGTTTGGAGCTCTTTTATTTCACTTCCTATCAACCGGTAGGGCAGTGTCTTGACTTGATTTTCCTTTTAGCATTAAGTGTTTCTATGAGAAACATTACAAAACCAGGTAGAAAGCTATGAGACCCAAGAAAACCCTTTGTTTCTGGGACGCGTCTCTTCCAGTTGCCTAATCTTAGATCCAGGCAAAAAACGGACTCACTGTCAAGGGCTCCTGCAGACACGTGCTGTTTTGGATGATCTCGCTGGAACACAACTCAAAAACCCTACCTCTCTTCCTATGCGGAAACCTCACCTGCGTACGTAACCCCTGGTAAAAAAAAAAAAAGTGCCGGCTTGCCACAGACAAAGCAACTGCTGCCCCCTAGTGGTACGAGAGGACCCGCCCCGGCGTGTGTGAGTGTGTGAGAGAGTGACCTGGACAGTACAAGCACGAGGAGAGAAATCCAAAGGCGGGGCGCCTCACAGTTGCTTTTTCCCTTTTTATTAAAAATAAACCCAAACACTTTATGTATCATACAAAAGTTTCATTCGCTGGTGGCAGCCACGGGGACGGCTGACCCCATGGCACTGGTTTTCCACCTCCCCTCCAGGGTGCCGGGGCCCAGGGCGCAGTGGCTGGGCGTCAGAGGATGCCCTTAAGGACTGCTCACCCTGGAAACAGCCAGCTGGCAGGTGGGGGCTGTTCCAGGGGCAACTTCCCCCACCCCTCCCGATGGCAAAGAATAGATACTCAAAAGTGTCTCTTTAGTGCCAAGATAAACTAAAAGTGGAGTGAAATGGAAACTCCTGTGATTGTTTTATTATTTCCCAGGGCCTGGGATTTTTTAGTTTTTCCTTCCACCCCGGAGTCCTTTCTCCTACATATGGGGGTGGGAAGCTGTTCACCCTTAGAGATTGATCTCTCCTGCTGTCTGAGGCCAGAATTTCCCTCCAACCCAAGCCTTTTCTGAAACCTGCCATTCTGTGACCTAAGATCTACCAGCCCCATGAACCAAAGAGATTGTCTTCTGTTCACTTAGTGGGGGAAAGGTGGGGCAAAGACAGGTTCCTGCCACAGTCCCCTCTGCCTGAGTCTATGCCCTGCCACTGTCTCAATGTGAGGGCCTTGGGGATAGAAGGACCCACAGCCATCCCTTTCCCCCTGTTCTGTCTCTCCCTGACTGCTGTCCACTCCTGAGCCTTAACCCCCTGGGGTGCCCCCAGACTCCTGTTCCAAAAGGGGCCTGGTAGTGATGTGGTGGGCAGGGGAGGGGCAGCTTGGAGCTGGGTTTCCCCCAGGGGTGGGGCGGTACTCATGCTGGTATAGACTGCTTGCCAGGGGCAGGTGTGGGGAGGGTGGGGCATGCGGAGGAAGGGCACAGCCTGCCTGACCCCTCAGTCCCAGCCGTTGTCTTTCACCATGTGTGACATTTCGATGATGTACTTCCCTTCCTTGTACTTCTGGCTTGTCTCAAATGCTTGTTCCTGGTGGAGGAGGAAGCAGTGGATCTAGGATACCGCAGTTCTCCAGGTCCCACTACCTATACTGCCTGTGTGACCCCTACCCTAAGTGTACCCTGCCTAGCCCAACCCAGTCACTAGCTCCCTCTTGCTGAGGACCAGGTGAAGACCTGACATGTGGTCTCTGGGGCTTGAGGCATGGGGACTGTCCACCACGGAGGGTGACCTTCCCCATGTACTTACATATTTCCAGCCCAGTGTGGTTTTGCAGCTCTCGCAGAAAATGTCAGCTACCGAGTGGAGGCCCGTGAGCAGGAGGCGCTGTTCAGCTGGCCCACAGCCCACGTTGACCCTGTCTCAGGAAACAGGAAGGACCCAGCACCCAGTGGGGTCCCTGTCAGTCCAGCCCCCAAACAACCTGAAGGACCTCCATCTGGAGAGAGCTGGAAGCCCCAGCCTTCAGCAGTCCGCCCCTCTAGGACTAGTGCCTGGGCCTTTTTTCCCAACATCTGATTTCAGCTCTGCCTAGACTCCCCACCAGAGAATTACAGGCTGATTTCCTGAAACCCTTTGCAAAAGGGGAGGCAAAGCCGAAGGTGCAAGTTCACCTTCTGATGGCTCCCTCCTTCTCTTCACAGAGGAAAGTTATTCACACACACACACATACGCACAAGGTAAGAGGTAGACTCACACGGAGTTAAACAGGTAGGCTCGGCCATGGCTCCCTTGGAAGGACTGTGGAGACAGGACAGACAGTGACCACCAGGTTGCCTTCAGCCCCACAGCCTGAACCCCGACAGGGGTGCGGGTCAGAGAGGTAGGGCTTTGCGCCTTGCCCTGGGCACTGTTGGGGCCAGCCTGGGTCAGGAGTGAAGGGGAGTAGTGGGCCCCAGCTTAGCATACCTTGGAGATAAGTTCGTCATGCTTGGCCAGGTGTGCACGGCAGTGGACACAGCTGTACGTACGGTGACAGCGTGGCAGGTAGCTGCGGAAAGTCTTGGTGGGGAGGCAGGCAGGGCCTGGGCCAGGGTCACAGCTGGGCATGACAGGCTGGAGGACAATGCCCTGGTGGGCCGGAGGGGCTGGCGCTGTGCAGCCCCCACACAGACGGTCGCAGGTAAAGCAGCGGAGCAGGTTGGCTAGAGCCGTGTTTCAGGGCGGGAGAAATGTGGGGGGGCTGCCCGGACAGGGCCCCCCCCAGACGAGAACGAGATAGAAACAGAAGTCACCTGGAAAGAGGAGACGTTGCATTAGAGCTGTGAGCTCATGGGAACCCCTCCTGAGGGAGTGGAGGGGACAGGGCTCAGCTCATTTCTCTACCTCCTCTTCACCCATTACCATTAACCCCTGTCGCCATCCACTTGCACTTTCTCCCCATTCTGCTCTGGCAAGCCTGGCAGCAGTTCCAGGTTTCTGGTGCCACAGCCAGGGAGTTGGTTTCTCTCCTTCCTGGGGCAGTAGCAGCCTCTACCATTCCCCACAGAGAGCAGCCTGCAGGCACAAATGCTGCCGTGGGAGCAACGTCATCTGCTGAGTGCCCTCTCCTTGGTGTGCCTTGCTTTTGTGAGGCTGTGCATCACACAGGCATTGGAAGGCTTCGTGTCTCTGGGGCTCAGGGCCTTTTTAAAAGAAACCTGCTCGTGCCTGGAGGTTTCTTTCTCCTACCCTTCGTTTGTAAGGCAATTGGTCCTTTATACATTTTGTGGAGGAAGGAGGCGCCAGGTGCAGGAGGGAGAGCAAGCAGGCAGGTGCACACACCTTCCGCTGCCGTCTGCGTCCTGCGCTCTGCGACTCTTCACTACAAGTTTATGGATGTTTCCTTGGGGCCCAAAGACCTGGCAGGCACCTAGCTGGCTAGTGCCAATCCTGCACCTTGGTCCTGCTTATTCCAGCCCAGAGAAACACCTGACTGTCTTCACAGCCTCTTGGACCCCTTGCTTCCTCTGACTCTACTCTTCTTTACTCTTTCCTTTGCCCTCAATGAAAGCCTTAGGCACTCTGCCAGAGGACGGAAAATATTCTTTCCTTGGGCAAATCTGATAGCTGAAGCCAATGGGAAGTGGGTAACGCGTCCGGGAAGCCAGGCCCTCACCGGCAGGGCCATGAGGTAGAGCACAACACCCACAGTGAGCAGCGGAAGGGGCACACTCTTGTTTTTAAAAGCTGTGCTTTGGGGCACGAGGCAAAGCTTACTTCTTTGTACCTTTTCCCAGGGGCAGGGACAAACAGCAGTGACTCTGTGAGTGATCAAAGATGAAATAATCGACTCTGTGAGTGACCAAAGATGAATCTTGAGGACGATGTTGGTTGGTGTCTGCCCACACTCCAGCCTGAGTAGCTGAGGGTGCTGGAGGTAGGAGATAAGGAGGGAGGTGTCCTCTGTTGGCTCTGATAGGCAGGTGCACTGCTCCCTTCTCTCCTTCATGGGGCCTTCCAGCCCCTTATAAGTGGTTTAGTCCAAGTCTGGTTCAGAGATGCCAGCTGGGTGCTCACTCTGGCAATGCCAGACCACAAAGCAGAGAACAGCTAGAGTTGGCTCCAATTAGCCAGGGCAAATAGACTCTCCTCGTCCTGTCTTCTGAGGTGGTAAGCACCCCAGCCGTTCCATTCTGCCCCAGCGTCCACAAGCAGTCTTGCCACAAATCCCGGACAGAGACCATCTTCAGGTTCAGTCTTTAGCCCCTGGCTGGGCCTCAGGAAGACACCTTGGGCTGAGTTCAGGGTGACATTGGGCTCCCAGCCACAGCAAACGGGCCCTCCTTGCTGGGTAACCCCTGTTCAGTGTCCACTTGACAGGTCTGCCTTTAACTTTGCCTGTGAGTTCCCCTCTCACACGCACCACCTTGAAGCACCTTCTTCAAGGGGCTGGGAACAGGGATGGCTCTCCGGCTCCATCTGTCACGCCTCCCTCCCTCTCCCCTGCTTCCCCATCAAGCCTAGGAGAGGCTGCAAGGAAGGCTAGAGAGTCACAGAAGGGGGAGAATGGGTCATTTCCTCCCCCCTGTCAGATCACAGGGAGAAGCAAGTTGGGCAAATGACTGGGGGAAAAAAACAAAGGCGAGCTGAGTGCTAGGGAGAGGATGTTCCCCGAAGTAAGAAGGGCTGGAAGGTGGGGGGAAAGGGAGGGCTGGTGGGGGGTGGGGAGGACCTGATAGCTGACAGCAGAGGCTCAAAGAACCAGGTGCGAATCCTGTGCCTCTCAAGAGAGGAAAATGGGAGGGGGACACCTGCTCACAATGGATTTTCTCAGCTGCTCTGAGGTTTCAGCGCCCCCCCCCCCAGGCTGGCATTCTCAATATGGTATGGTCCAAGTAATTAGCGGTACAGCCAGCTCCCAGGGCGGGCTTCGGGTGTGGGGGGGTCTGCACCAGCAGCTAAACAATAAACAGTGATGCCTGATGCTGCAGCCAAAGTTGCCGAGAAATAAGTGCGGGAATTGGAGAGAGATGGAGGAGGAGAGAGAGAGAGAGGAGCGGAGGCAGCAGGGAGGGGGAAGGGAGGACAAAGGGTGGATGAATAATGCTTTTGCAAAAGGGAGAAAGCAACACGCAGCAGGAGGAAATTTGCAAAGAGAAAAATAATTCATTTGGAGAAGAGCTGCCCCCTCACCTTGAGGTCTGCTTCAGAGATCTCCGTCTATCTTTCTCTCTCTTTCTCAATATCTCTGCTCACTCTTCTCTCTTCTCTTTCCGCTCCTTCAATTGGGAAAGGGATGGGGGCGGGGGGGAACGGTAGTTGGGGGCTCAAGACTGGGGCTGCAAAGCTGGCCAGCTGCTGGGGGCCAGAGGTTGTCTCTCGCTCTGTACCTCAGTCTGTGGGTGAATGTGGCTGTGTGTTGTGGAACTGCATCATAACACTGTGAGTCATCCATCCCCCACCCCCCCCCTCACCTCCCACGTCAGAGCAGGGCTGGGAGACACACGGGGAGGCGGGTCAGGAGGAAGGGAGGGGGCAGGCATCCAGGGAGAAGGCTGGGGAAGTGATGCCTAGGAGGTGGTGGTGGTGGGCAAAAGGAAAGGCAGGTTGTGAAGGAGGGAGGCGGTGTGGCCAAGGAGAGAGAAAGAACCTGGGGGAAGGACAGAGCTGGGCAGGGATGGAGTGAGGGTGGCAGGGCTGGAGGAGGGAGAGATGGATGCAGAGGCAGGCAGTACACACGCACTTTCACGATGATACATTTTCCTGTTTCAGCTTGGACAGCAGTTCTGAGGCAGGAAAAGAAGGAGGTACTGATTGTCACGGATGCCAAACCATGCCCCCAAACTTGTATCTGCCACTTCCACACCTCAAAGCATCAGTTTAATATCCCCAAAGGAGTCATAGACCCGATATAATAACATCTCACAAGCGGGAATCTCTTAAGGACTACCTCCAAATTACTTGTGCTTCACAAATGGAGACACCTACATTGCATAACGTTCTCAACTGGGCTGTAAACTTTCTGAGACAAGTCCTCTGGAAAACTCCTCTGTATATCCCAGTACTGCAGTGGTATCAGGCATGACCTAGACGTATCTGGCTGCGGTCTTCAAGAGACTGAGTTGGAATTTTAGCTCAGCCAGTTCTCCACCAGGAACCACTACGCAAGCTAATGATCCTCTTTATGCCTCAGTTTTCCTCTTCTGCTAAAGGATGCTAATAATACCTCATGGAAATGTGAAGTAAAGTGAGATGGCTCGGCGCCTGTGGCTCAAGTGGCTAAGGCACCAGCCACATACACCTAAGGTGGCTGGTTTGAATCCAGCCCGGGCCCGCCAAATAACAATGATGGTTGCAACAAAAAAAATAGCTGGGCATTGTGGCAGATGCCTGTGGTTCTAGCAACTTGGGAGGCTGAAGCAGGAGACTCGCTTGAGCCCAGGAGTTGGAGGTTGCTGTGAGCTATGATGCCACAGCACTCTACCCAGGGGGACAGCTTGAGGCTCTGTCTCAAAAAAAAAAAAAGTGAGATGACATTGAAATGTTTAACAAGTGCCTAGAACAGGATAAGCATTTAGTAAACAGTAGTTGGTGTTATCTCAAAACAACATTCTCAACTTATTAGACCTACACCTATGGAGGATTTACCATTAAATTCTGACATCTCAAGAGATGCACACCAAGACTGGACGAGGTAGCTCATATTTGTAATCCTAGCTCTCTGGGAGGCAGAGGCAGGTGTATTACTTGAGCTCAGGAGTTTAAGATCAGCCTGAACAAGAGTGAGACCCTATCTCTACTAAAAACAGAAAAACTAGACTGGGATCACAGTGTCTGTAGTCCCAGCTACTCAGGAGGCTGAGGAAAGAGGATGGCTTAAATCCAAGAGTTTGAGGTTGCTGTGAGCTATGATGCCACAACACTCTCAGGGTGACAGAGTGAGACTATCTCGAAAAAAAAAAAGAATAAAAAAAGGAGACACAGGCTCGGCGCCTGTGGCTCAATTGGCTAAGGTGCCAGCCACGTACACCTAAGGTGGCGGGTTCGAATCCCCAGCCCGGGCCCGCCAAACAACAATGATGGCTGCAACCAAAAAATGGCCTGGCGTTGTGGTGGGCGCCTGTGGTCCCAGCTACTTGGGAGGCGGAGGCAGGAG
>CAUYQV010071975.1:0-10137 GCA_963574575.1 Galagoides demidoff | reverse complement strand
TAATAGCCAAGTCATGGAGGAAGCCCAAGTGCCCATCTACCCATGAATGGATTAATAAATTGTAATATATGTATACCATGGAATATTATGCAGCCTTAAAAAGAGATGGAGACTTTACCTCTTTTACGTTTACATGGATGGGGCTGGAACATATACTACTTAGTAAAGTATTTCAAGAATGGAGGAAAAAGTATCCAATGTACTCAGTACTATTATGAAACCAATTTACAATCACTCACACTTTCATATGAAGAATAGATCACAACTATGGCCCAGGATAAAGGAGGGAGGAGAGGGAGATGGACAGGGAGAGGAAAGGTCGGATCCAGGGAGGGTGAATGGTGGGATTGCACCTATGGTGCATAATACAAGGGTACATGTCAGATCTATTAAGTACAGAGTATAAATGTGTTAACCCAGTAATTGAATGAGATGAGGTATATATTAAAAATAAAAAGAAACAGAAAAACTAGTCATGAATGTTGGTGAGTCCCTATAGTCACAGCTAGTTGGGAGACCAAAGGGAAGGATCACATGAGTGCAGGAATTTGAGGTTGCTATGATGACCCCATGGCACTCTACCCAGGGTGAGAGATTGAGAGACTCAAAAGAAAATTTAAGTTAAAAATTACATACTTAGTTCTTACAGGGTATGGGAATTACATTGTATGTTATTAACAAAGTACAGACCTGTAAGTATACACACATTTACAGAATGACTGAGGGATTATCTCCAGAGAGATCTGGAAAATCCTCAGGGAAGCTTTGGCATTATAATTTGCAGATGTTAAGATGAACTGGTTCTAAGATGAGAAACAACAGTACAAAGGAAAGACCACTATGTGGAGATACAGAAAAGGTAAAATTCTAGTTCTGACTTTCTCACTAAAGTCATTTGACTAGATTGTTCAACTCCACAGAACTTTCCAGTCTCCATCTCCTAACTCAGGGACTGGAATAAGAGGGCGTCTAGCTCCCTTCCTTGTAAAACTTCATTATGGTATGAGTTTGCCATGTAATTGTATCAAACTCGGAAAAGTATCTCCACATCTTCCTGAATTTTTAGATACAATTTGTGTTTCCTGGACGTTTGAAATGAGCAGATTAAAACAGATGTAACCTAAACCAGTCCCTTTTATTTTATGGATGGATGGGGACAGGGACTTTCAGGAACAATGAGTGACTCTACCAAGTTTTCAGAGTTACAACATGAGAGAGAGCAAACTGGAGCCCAGACTTACTAAATCACCAGCATAGAAATTTAACAGAATTCTGTTATGAAGAAAATTAAAAGCAGTGCGTTATTTTAGTATTTTGTTTCTTTCTACTTACATTAAACTTTGACTGAAGATGGAATACTCCTAGCAATCAATTTACCTCAGAAACCTTACAAGTAAACATTCAACAAGAAAACAGTAAGCTTCTCTTAATGACCATGGGGAAAGTGGAGCTCCCGATACGCAGAAGAGAAATTCTTCATCTACCAGCTGGAAGTCCCCTAAAATCATGAGATGAGTGGTAGTCGCCCAAGTGTCACGAGGAACCTTGTGTGTAGAGACTGAGAGCTAAACAAAGATGGCAAAGTTGGGGTCAGCCAGAACTGCTTTGGTTATTGCCAGAAATAGGGACCTTGAGAAAATTAATAAAACAAACATTCATAACAGATAAAGTTGCGTCTGGAAAGGGCAAATTCTATACTACAGGGATGAATCCCCAACTTGAGGCATATGGGAGAGTTAATAAAAACAATCTACACCAAAGACAAGATAAAAATAACACTCCATGTGATGATGGAAACCAATACGAGGAAAATGTGGTAAGTCTACATGAGCATTAACTGTAAAAGTAAGATGATTTGTGGCAACCAGAAACAAGATACAGGAACTGAAGTAGGAGATGAGACCCTCAGGAATCGCAGTTCCTCCATTTGGAATTCAGAAAGGGGAGGGATCCTGAAGAAATCATATGTTAAACATACTTTGACACCTACTGTGTCATAAAATGTAGCATTAGATGTGCCTTGAGAATGGTATATGTAACATTTAAAAAGTTGCTGGCTATAGGAAATGTTATTTTGTTTTCAAAATGTGGCAGAGATGGGGGAGGTGAGTGAGATGGGATCCCTATGGTAATATTCTTTATGGAAGCATTAGCTGCTTTTGTTACATTTTTAATATGCAACCACTTCTTCACCTGAGGAAAACTAGAATGAAATGCAGTCTAAAATACTTTGCACTGAATTGTAATTTCTTCATTAGTTTAGTCTGGAAACTGGTCTGTTTTAATGTGCTTTTTCAATGCTATATATAGAGGAATATCTGCAGACCACTGGGATACACTCATTAAACTCTCATCTCCCGGGACATTGGGTGATGTTTGGCAGTGACTGTTCTACCTTGAGGCTTTGTTTGGTTTATTTATTAAAGTGTACATTATTTAAAAATCAAACATAGCTTTAGTTTAAAACACTAAGCTGAATTAGTCACGTCCATTTAGGACACAACCTGAAGTACTGAAAAGATCAATTTCCAGAAGGTTTGTTTTGTATAAACTCCATGTTAGTCTTTGGTAGAGTATCTTTTTCTTTTCTTTCTTCCTCTTCCCTTCCCTTCCCTATTTTATTTTGGTTTTTGATGTACAATACGTTTTGTATGCAGGTCGTAAATAAAATTTGATCTTCCATCGTGACCTATAATCGCAACTGCATGCATTAAAATTTTAAATTTGGGGAAAGCAGGTATAAATATTTATTACTTTAGACTTTTTAGAGAGACATTGTAACATGCGTCTTTTATAAATTAAATTTCTATTTTTACTATAACAGTAAGCATTAGAAAATAGAAACAGAAATTCAACTTTTGAGTCAGTGTGGTGCAAAAAAGGTGAAAAATGAAAAAAAAAATCCAAACCCTCAGTCCTACAAAAAGCCCAGATGAAGAAAAAGAAGAAAAAACTCTACAAGGGATATTAATGAAAAAGAGTTAAAAGGCAAAATGGTAAATAAGAAGTTCAAAATACCATTTAAAAATTCAAATGTTTAAGCATGAGATAGGATTCCATTTTAAAATAAATAGACTAATTAAAAGATAGATTTCTTCAAAAAGATAAAACTCACAGGTAGTTTATAAGAGACATACTTAACTTAAAATTACTCAGGAATAAAAAAAAAAGAAGAAAAGAAAAATATTCCAGGCAAATACAATAGTCCCTACCCAATCATTTCAGTAGATTTTGGCACCCCCAAAAAAGCACCCTGAGTGAGGGGACTTCATTTATTTTCTTGCCATTGCTCTAGTACCTAACATGTAGTACACAGCCAGTAAATATTTGTTAAATGAATAAACAGATACGTGTGTACATATGTGTCTATATATGAATATCTTAATTGGATGTATACACATTCAATTTGTGAAAAACAGTTGTCACTGAAAATGGAGAATAAGACAATAAGAAAACTATAAATATTCGGTGCCTTTTGTGTTAATAAATATCAAAATCATTACGCTATGTAAACCATTTCTTGTCTTCAAATAATCGTCATCAAGAATAATAAAAGCTGTGCACTCATTGTGCCCTCCCATGCTGTGTTCTCAGATACATTAGAATTCTAGATGTGTAGGGAGGGTGGGACTTCTCTAAAGTATTACTCATTTGCATGAGTAATGCAAGACATGTTTGGAAAATCTTGTCCCCCAAAATAGTTCACCAGACATGTTATCTTCCAGGGAGTTTTAATTCTGGTACAGTTTAGCATCAACTGTGTAATTCAGATTCCAATGGAACATCAAAGGAGGTAAAATTCATGTTCGATGGGCCAGTGACCACAGATGAGGCTCAGGAAATGTGCACAGAAAACTGATGAAATATTTGACGTTTTATAATCAGACTGTGGTTATAACATGCTGATTGCAATCAAGTGCAATATGGTAGAGGGAGCAGCGACTTTATGATTATTGAGCTCCTTATAGTATCCATGATAGGCATTCAGGCTCTTGCAAGAGCAAAAAGTCCAGCTGTTTAAGGATTGCACAAAACTTTGAATTATAACAGCATGTGATGTATTCAATGATGTTAAGTGCTTGAGTTTTTCCTAGTCATGTAAGTGATTTTGTATTTTATCTACACGTTTTATTAAAAGAATCATTGTGCTGTTTTATAAGGCATATAGAAGAATTATTTATTATTATGATATTCTTTTTTGTAATTTAGAATATGAATAGAAAAAATATAATGGTATGCCAGGAACTGGAGGAACATCTCTCTCTTGCTAGTTTTTCTGAAGAATAAATTCAAAAATCATGTCACTAGGAATCATAACAAAATTTTTCCCCATTGACAGTGGTTCAGCAAATCGGCTATGTTTAATTTCTCAGAGCTCTGCTTTGCGTCTCTGTCCTTGTCTCAGGTGTGTATGTGTGTTCCTGTCATGAGTCACGTTTATTCTCAACTATGAGGTGCAAGTGTTGAATAGCCAGTTGTGTCTTCCCTGCTACAAACTTCATGTCCCATAGTCTGTATTCATACATCCTGGCATCACTTGGCTTTGTTTAAGGGATCTTTCTCAGTTTTTTAATTTTCTCCTCACTTTTAACTGATGTCTGATTAGCTCCAGGCCTTCAATTCTGCCATCCTCTTTTGTTGTCTTTTTCAATGACTTTTGAAATTTATTTTATTTATTATTTTTATTAAATTTCAGATTAATATGAGGGTACAAATTGTTTTCATTTCTGAGATGAAGTTGAAGTTGTAGCTGAGCCCTTCACCTGGGGGGCGTGCTGAGCACCCTCACACCATGCACATGAGGTGTCATCCCACCCACCAGGGGGTGTGCTGAGCACCCTCACACCATGCACATGAAGTGTCATCCCGCCCACCAGGGGGCGTGCTGAGCACCCTCACACCATGCACATGAGGTGCCATCCCACCAATCACCCTCTTCTTCTCCCATTTCCCCTCTCCCTCTTTTCCTCTCCCCTTCACTGAACTAAGCTTGTGTTTTTCTTTTATGTGGGTTTGTAGTTATTTATATATTGGTTTCATATCAGTATTGAGCACATTGAATATTTGCTTTTCTATCTTGTGGTACTTTATACTAAGGAGAGTGTATTTCAACTCCGTCCAGGTAAACACAAAAGATGTAACATCTTCCTCTTTTCTTATGGTATGATATCCATGGTGTACGTAGACCACAGTTTGTTAATCCCTTCATGGGTTGCTGGGCACTTGGGTTGCTGCCACATCTTGGCAATTGTAAATTGAACTGCAGTACCTTTTAGTGCAAATGCAATGACTTTTTTTTTGTTTTTAGTTCAGACTTTTTAAAAATATCCAACAAGTTTAAAATACCAAGTGTCCCAAAAAGTTGCCCATAAAGTTGATATGTGTAGGGGAAATGGGAAATAGTAGCTAAACATACCTATATTTACAAAAGCATTTACAAAGAAGTGGCCAACACACAGGAAATATTTTGTAAAGATTTTGTAAAATTTTGTAATGAATAATTTGTAAATAAAGGTACATTTAGCCACAATTTTCCATTTACCCTAAGTATGGTGACTTGAAGGACTACTATTGGGACACTCTGCATTAAATTTAAGTTTATTCTTAATTATTTATTTCAATAGATAGTTGCTTATTTTTACTTCTATTTACTTGACTTACACTCATTATACCGAGCATGCCTAAAATAATAAAACCTCATTAAAATAAAATATGAATTAAAATATTTGTACACGTACCACCTGAAAAGTGATGGATTGGGCACATACAATGTGTATCTTACTGTATGATAAATGTTGCTTTTGTATTTTGTTTGCCTTCCTCAACAGATTGAGAGATTCTTGAAAGGAACAGGTTGTGTACAATTTATTTCTGTTTCCCAGTAACTAATAAATTACTCCAAATTGGCTGGACAATCTGAGAACCAGACTGTGTGTTTTTGCTGACTCTCACACACTCACCAGCCAGACACATTGGAAATGCTTCTGTGATCTGTCTGGTGTTCCACCCATATCCCATATCAGCTGTAAGGCATCAAAGTAACATTCTCTAAGATCATTTTTCTTTGGTTCCCTAAAGCTAATTGAATTTACATAAGGAGCACAGATTAATCAAATTAAATTTATGAATAGGTTTGTAATAAATGATGCATAATGGATAGGTTCACTGGAAACCCTTACTGCACCTTTATCCTTTCATAATATTAAAAGGATGTGACTGGATTTCTTTCATACTTTTGATAATGTCATAGAATATTTACAAATTACTTTTCACTGATAGTCTTTTTCTTCTTTTAATCCTGAGTATCAATGATTCTTGAGAGCAGACAAACTAAATTTCTCTTGCCAAATAAGCTTCTGTCAGTCCAGGCTTTAAACTCTTACAGTTTGTGCTCTTGATTCAATTTCTTGCCCATATGCATTCAATATTCAATCTAGTGAATAAATGTGACATTTGAAGGCAGCCTCTTCTTGACACAAAATAAAAGTTAGTGAGACTAGCACAGTAGCTGAAAGCATAAATTCTAGGGGCAGCTTTTTTTGACTTGAATTTTATACAAGCTACTTGTTAGTGGTGACCTTCAGAAAATTATTTAACCTTTCTTAGGTCCATTTTTTATATGGGAATAGAGAAAATAGTGATATGTAAGTCATAGGATGATATGAGCATTAAATGAGTTGATATTCATAAAGTCCATAGAATGATGACTGACAAAATAAATGCTATATCAAAGTTCATTAAGTAAAAATAATGAGACTTTTGTAGATAGGTGGAGTTCCTACCAATGTGAGAATAATTTAATAACATTCTAAGTGTCTACATGTTTCAAATCATACTATACACCTGTTATATATAACACTAAGTGCTATAAGTTCATTTTTTCTGGACATAGACTCAAGGTGAACTTGACCTTGCTCATGATATCTTTTTCCTCAATGTGTAGCTACTGAAACACTAGGCAATTTTAAATCTGGAAATATTCAGGGATAAAAACGCAGTGGATTTTCTGAAATCACTATTACTGTGATTTAAATTGGTATAAGGCTTGCTGGGATTATGAGTGCAGAAATCTGTGCTAAACAGGGTGCATACAGTAGAACAAATACCTTATTTTCAGAGTTTATAATATGAGTAGAAAGTATGAATAAAAACAATGGATGGCTTACTCAGAGTCAGGAAGCACTCATCAAACACTGATATGTGCACAGGACAATATGCAAATCTTAAGAAAACATTATAGGAAGGACAATAACACCAGAGTAAAAAACAACAACAAAAAACGCCATGTTTCTGAGTGACTAAAGTAACAACAGAATAATTTTTGAAAAATTGAGTCTTTTCATCTGTTTATATCCTCTGCTATTTCCTTGTTCAATGTTTCATAGTTCTCCCTGTAGAAGTCTTTACACCTCCTTAGTAAAATCATTACATATCATGCTCATGGATCAGCAGAATCAACATTGTTATAATGACTATATTTCCTAAAGTGACCTGTAGATTCAATGCAATCCCCAGTAAAATACCAATGTCACTTCTCACAGATCTAGAAAAAATTATTCTATGGTTCGTGTGAAACCAGAAAAGAACCTGAATAGCCAAACTTAAGTGAGAGGAACAAATAGGAGGCATCACTATACTAGATGTCAAACTATATTACAAAGCTATGGTAACCAAAACAGCATGGCACTGGCACAAAAACAGAGATACACAGACCAGTGGATGAGAACAGAGAACCTAGACACAAAACCAAAGCAGACAAAAATATACACTGTAGAAAGGAATCCCTAATCAATAAATGATGCTGGGAAAATTTGATAGACACATGTAGAAGATGGAAAAAGAATCTCACAAAAATTAACCCATGATGGATAACCTTAAAAATTGTAGAAGTAAAATGTTGGAAAAACTCTTACAGACATTGGCTTGGCAAAGATTTTATGAAGACCCCCCAAAGCAATCATAGTAACAACAAAATGATACAAACGGAACCTGACTAAAGTTAATTTAATGTAGTACAACTTGAACTTTGCCTTGGAGTTGAAAAAAATATAACCTAAACATCTGTACCCTCATATTAATTGGCAACAAAAATAAATAAAATACAGGAAATCAATCCAAGTTAATTAATACAATTCAACCAAATTTGACCCTGAAATTGCTGGCAAAAGGAAAAGGGAAA
This sequence comes from Galagoides demidoff, assembly GCA_963574575.1. Classification (NCBI taxonomy): domain Eukaryota; kingdom Metazoa; phylum Chordata; class Mammalia; order Primates; family Galagidae; genus Galagoides; species Galagoides demidoff. The sequence goes on along the minus strand of CAUYQV010071975.1, from coordinate 1,958 downwards.
GTGAAGAAGAGCATGGGATGAATGAACCTTGACAACATGAAATGCAGAAGGGAATAATATAATAACATTGAATACCTAAAATGGCAAGCATGATAAAAGCATACTGGTTTGAATATTGCTGTGGTTCTGTGTAATTCACAGTAACCTGTGTGGCCTCTTCTCCAGTTTCATTTTACAAATCAATGGAAAGGAGAACTGAACTAAAAAGTGTTGCAATATATTTTTTTCAACCAATCATAATAATTCAGTTAATTTAGGAGACTTGAAAATGGTTTGAGCTGCTTAAACCAGATATTCCCAAATGCTTTTAGAACCTATTTCATCAACATAATATTGCAAAATATGTGACCATCTTTATCAGGACTCTGCAGAAGCTCAGATGCTCATGGCAGCAACCCCAAGCCACAGCAGGTTTGATTTTCCCAATTGCCAAGGCTTGCAGTAATCACCACTCTGTACAAAATGCAGCTGGCTTCCTATTTGGCAGCCTAAAGAAAAACAATTCAGGCCTTTGTAAAGTCACTGATTTTCCTCTTCTACATCATAATGATTCCAAAGACCAAATTCTGTCGTAACTCTGACCTGCCTCTGTGCTTTCACAGTTACACAATTATAAAGGTAATACATAAAATAAACTAAATTAATATTGAAAATGGGGCATATTACCACAAATTCTGATGTCATAATGCTGTAGCTTTGGGGACCAAAGACGTTTCAATTGTTTTCTGATCTTTGGATAACTGTCAAGGTTACCAAGAAAAAATTAACTTATGGATTTGTGGGGCAAGAGAGATTATCAAAATTGTATAGGCCAGAATAATTTTTTTAATATATATATGAGGAGACTAATGCCAAGGAATGCTTAAAACAATTGAACAGAGGTGTATATCTAATAAATAACTTATATATTTGTTTCCTTTTTCTTCTTCTTGCTATGTCACCCTTGGTAGAGTGCCATGGTGTCATAGCTCAAAGCAACCTCTAACTCTTGGGCTTAAGTGATTCTCTTGCCTCAGCCTCCTGAGTAACTGGGACTACAGTGCTGGCCACAACGCCCAGCTATTTTTTTGTTGCAGCTGTCATTGCTGTTTAGCTGGCCCAGATGGGGTTGGAACCTGCCAGCCTTGGGAGTGTGTGGCCGGAGTCCTACCCACTGAGCTACGGGCACTGCCAAGTAACTTACATGTTACAGACAATAAAGAAAAAGAGATTTTTTCCCATCCCAAAATCAGTCTGTCTGCTTTAGTCATGGTGCCCTTAGCTATACAGAAGCTTTAACCCAAATGCCCACCAACCCATGAATGGATTAACAAACTGTGGTATATGTGTTCCATGGAGTACTATTCAGCCATAAGAAAAGATGGGGATTGTTACATTTTTTTTGTGTTTATCTGGATGGAGTTGAAACAAATTCTTCTTATTTCAAGAATGGAAATACTCAATACTAATATGAAACAAGTATACAAACAACTACATGCTCACATGAATGATAAAACACAAATACAGTCTAACAAGTGGAAGGGAGGCGTGGAAGTGAAGGGAAGGAGGCAGGCTGACTGGCGGGATCTCACCTGATGTGCACAGTGTGAGGGTGGTCAGCACACCCCCTGGTGGGCGGGATCTCACCTGATGTGCACAGTGTGAGGGTGGTCAGCACACCCCCTGGTGGGTGGGATCTCACCTGATGGGCACAGTGTGTGAGGGTGGTCAGCACACCCCCAGGTGGGCTGGATCTCACCTGATGTGCACAGTGTGAGGGTGGTCAGCACACCCCCTGGTGGGCGGGATCTCACCTGATGTGCACAGTGTGAGGGGGCTGATCATGCCCCCTGGGTGAAGGGCTCAACTCTAGCCTGAACTTTGCATTAGAAGTGAAAATAATGTAACCTAAACATTTGTATCCTTATATTAATTTGAAATCTAAAAAAAGTAAGAAGAGAAATCACTTAACATTTTTT
>CAUYQV010071974.1:0-27779 GCA_963574575.1 Galagoides demidoff | reverse complement strand
AGTGGTCTAGTGCTTCAGAACAGAGACGTGTAAAGATATGTTCCTGGGGGCGAGGGAAATGAAGAGCAGAAAGAGGGAAGGGGGGGTCTTGGTGTGTGACACACCTTTTGGGGGCAAGACACAATTGTAAGAGGGACTTTACCTAACAAATGCAATTGGTGTAACCTGGTTCCTTGTACCCTCAATGTATCCCAAACAATTAAAAAAAAAATAAGAAAAGATATGTTCCTTGGAGATGGTCTCTATAGTGGGTTCCTCTAAGCATCTAAAGTGTCTAAATCTATACTTCTATCAAGCTTGCTAGGAGAGGCATTATTAAGTCGTTTAGGGCAGACTCCAGGAAGATCTTTTGACCAGTGGACATAAAACAAAGCATGAAGTTGGGCTTGGTGTGAATGTAACACATTTAGAAATGAATAGTTATCAAATTAACAGGTTCCAGGCCTTGGGAGGGCCCTGGGTATAGCCACTCAGTGTAGATTTTTAAACAACTCTGGTGCAGTGTGCTGTGAAGATCAAGGTGGCCAGTTCTGGTCTAGGCAACATCATATCACCCACCCATTCCGCCATGGTGGACACCTGAGAGGCAAGCTCAACAGCCTCTCCTTCAAGACTGGTGATTGTGTCTCCTTTATAACTCTTTAACCAGGCCACTGGCCATTCTCTGGACCATCACAAACCATAGGTGACCAGAGCTGTCACTCGCGTGTGGCCCATGAGTATTATGAAAGAGGTAGGAGTATTTTTGTTTATATTTCCAGGGTTACACAGCAGGCTGTAGGCCCTGGGTGAGTAGAATGGTGGGGAAAAAATTGGCTTTGGTTGATACGTTTCCTGTCATTATCCAGGTGTAACAAACAACCAGTGGTATCTTATCTATTAAATTGAACCATGTGGTGAGGCGTGATGGTGCTAATGATGATAGAAACAATAATGATAGCTGACATTTATAAGTGCCCATATAGGCCAAGCTTTGGGCAAGTGTTTTACATTTTATCAGAATAACACATGTACCTAGTTTTCTCCAGATGTTTTATTTTCAAATATTTGGAAAATGACAGAAAAGTTAAAAGAAAAGTACAATGAACATCTACATACCATTTATGTAGATTCGCCAATGACCATTTTGTCCCTTTTCCTCTGTTTTCCCATCTTTTTTTGATGAAGGGTTTAAAAGGATATTACAGACACTGTATTATTTTACCCCAAACACATCATGATGTATCTCTTAAGAATTAAAGCCATTTGCCTATGTGACCATAATACCATTACCATCACTAAGAAATTTCACATGAATTCAAGGCTGTTGTCTAATACGTAGTCCACATTTAAATTTAATGCACTTAGTCTAACAGAATAAATATTTGTAGGAGGCTTTGATGGGAAGGAAATACTCATTCTTTCTCCGGATTCCTCTTCCAAGGCAAGCATTTCCAATTCTTTGGACTGTTTCTTGCAGTATTAACTCCATATTTCTAAATAACATGCTAATCCTACTGGGTTTTTTGGAAAATTTATTTATCATTTATTACCATCCTTCTATGTAAAAGAGGATTTAGCTATTTTATCCTCTATAAACACATACAGTTCTATCCTCCCAATATGATTACATCATCATTTTGGAGGGTAATGTTCATATTCAGTATTGATATGTTACGATTATACGGGGTGGCCATAAAATTCTTGTGCAATTTAAATATTTATGAGCTTTATGGCCACCCTGTATTATTTCAGATTGTTTTTATCATGCATGATGATTATATTTCCTTTATGATATAACTTTGTTGTATTTCCCCCATATGTCTGAGAATGTTCGTTGTAGAGTTATTTTTCCCTCCCCACAGTGATTTTATTTCCTTCATTTTTTTTCCTGTTCACTTATTTCAGTCTTTTTTTTAAAAATTAAGTCCTATACACACAGATCATGAATACACTTATGCATATGTGGGGTACAATGTGTTGACTTTTTTTATACAATCGGACGTGCTTACATCAAACCAATCAACATAGCTTTCGCCTCATTTACTTGATTATTGCGTTAAGACATTTATGTTCTACACTTGACAGATTTGACGTGCACCCTTGCAATATGCTCCCTAGGTGTGGTCCGGCCCTTTACCCTCCTTCTATCAGACCTCCCCCCTCCCCTCCCTTCCCACTCCATTTCTCTCCTTCATCCTGGGCTATAGTTGTGTTCTATCTTTCATAAGAAAGTGTGAGTAAATAAAAGGTTGTTTTATAGAAGTACTGAGTATACTGGATCCTTTTTCCTCCATTCTTGAGATACTTTACTCAGGAGAATATGTTCCAGGTCCCTCCATGTAAACATAAAAGAGTATAGTCTCCATCTTTTTTTAAGACAGTCAGTCTTTTTATGATAGAGTGTTTCCTCCAATGTCTGGCAGGCCCTGATCACCTTTTAGATTTAAAAGGGAGGCAAAAAAGTGCTTAAGGGACTTTAGCAGTGGTGACAGTGTGCAGGTTGACAGATGTGAGAGTTCCTCTGGGATGATGGGGTAGGACCAGCTGTTCATGTAGCATCCCATAGACGCCGATGCCTTGGGTCTCTTCCCTTGGATCGGTCAGTGGCTGCCCTTTCCAGCCTCATGACCAGACAGAACACTGCTTTGTTACCCTTTCCCCCATCCAAGTACAGTCTGCTCTCCAGCTATGGACCACTCCTGGTTGGCCCCTGGAAGTGAGCGGTTAGGTGTCTGTGCGGGTATTTGCTTAGAATGCCTTTCCTCCCTCTTGCTTACCAAACAGGGCTCTGTTGCACTCGCTTCTTTTGCCTCCATGTTCATTCCCTGCTCCCCGTCCTAGGGCAGAGTTAGCCTCTCCTTGCTATCTGCCCTCATAGCTCCCAGTGGCTCTCCCTGGGCACCCTGGTCTGCAAGATCACAACTTCCTGCTTGTTTCTCTCCCCTACCAACCACGAGGTCTTTCGAGGAGTTTTCTTACTGTGTTACCTGGCCCTGGTCTGGTCAGTTCTTTTAGCAGTGGTGACACCTTAGCATCTTGGGGTAAGTAATGTAGAGATGACAGAGACACTGTGGTTTCCAGAAATCAAGGAAGTTTCATGGATGGGTCACCATCACAGGCATCTAAGCCCAACTCAAAAGTCTGCATTATCACCAGCACTTAGGAATTCTTTTTTCCTTTTCATTTGTACAAATGTATGGAATATCTGTACAATTTTGCCACATGCATAGATTGCATAGTGGCCAAGCCAGGCTTTTAGATATCTATCACCCAGATAAGATACACTGCACCCAGAAAGCAATTTCTCATCATCCTCCCAGTCCCCCTCACTCTGCCAAGTCTCCCTTCTCTATCATTCCACAGTCTATACCCATGTGAACCCATTTTTTAGCACTCACTTGTGGGTAAGAACATAGGATTTTTTTTTTCTTTCTGTGTCTGACTTAATTCACTTAAGATAACGGTGCAAAACACATGATTTCATTCTTTTCTACGACTGAATAGTAATCCACTGTATGTATGCATGTGTGTATACACACACATATGTACATACATACCGTTTCCTTCATCTATTCTTTCGTTGACAGACACTTAGGTTGAATCCATCTTTGCTATCGTGAATAATGCTGACATGAACATATGAGTGCAAATATCTTTCTGATGTATTGATTTCTTTTCCTTTGGGTAAAGACCCAGATGTGGGATTGCTGGATGGTAGTTCTATTTTTAGTTCCTTGAGAAATCTCCACAGTGTTTTCCATAGAGGCTGTACTGATTTACATACCCGCCCCACACACACAGTGTATGAGAATGCCCTTTTTTCTGGATCTTTGCCAACATCTGTTTTTTTTTTCTTGTCATTGTAATGATGGCCATTCTGACCAGCGTAACCACATCTCATTGTGGTTTTGATTTGCATTTCTCTGATGATTAGTGATATTGAACATTTTTTCATATACCTGTTGGCCATTTTTATGTTATTCAAACCATACCAAGTCTTTTATGTATTAACTTATTTTATCCGCTCCAGACCCCATGAGGAAGGTTATATTCTATGTTATTTTCTCTATTTCATAGCTATGAAACTGAGGCATAGAAATTATAAATAATTTTCCCAAGATCACAAAGCTAATATGCACCTATATTAGTTATCTATTGATGCATAATAAAATAGTCCCAAATATAACCGTTTAAAGTAAGAAAATTTGTCTCAGTCTCTGTGAGTCAGAAATCTGGGTGAAGCTTACCTAGGTCCTCTGACTTAGGTTTTTTCACAAGGATGCAATGTGTCTTCTGGGGCTGCAGTCAATACAAGAACTAATTCCAAGCTCACTCATGTGGCTATTGACAGGATTCATTTCCTGGGGATTATTAGACTGAGGGTCTGTCTCAGTTTCTTGCCATGTGATCCTGTCTATAGGGCAGCTCAAAACATAGCAGTTGGTTTGCATCAGAGTGAACAAGATAGAAAGTAAGCAAGAGCATGAAAGATGGTGTGTATATCTTACTGCAACCCAGTCTTGGGAGTGGCATCCTATCATGGTTATCAGATTTTGTTCGTTAGAAAGTCCCTAGGTCCAGCCCACACATGAGGGAGGGGATTGGATAAAGGCATGAAAGAAAGCCAAGTGGCTTGGGTCAGTGGAGCCACTTTAGGAGCTGTCTACCACAGAAGCAATGATCCGGAGAGTAGGGCTCCAGAGCTCACCTCCTAATGCCAAGAAGCAAGGGAATGATACCCACAAAATTAAGGACTGTTGTGAGGGGAGGAAGGAGATGGAATATGAGAGGAGCATACAGGTGGATGCAATAATACTGATAATATTCTAGTTTTTAAGTGGGTATTCATTTTATTATCATGCTATATAATTCACATGTAGGTTCGTGAACTGTTTTGGATGCACCAAATATTACATGATAATTTCTGAATATTATTTATTTCATTTTTTTCAATGTGAAAAGAGCAAATGGCAACTCTGAAGAATCAAGAATTTTTGTGTGTATCCAATGTACTCAATACTAATAAGAAGCCAGTAGATGATCTAGTTCACGTTCACATAGGAGAAAAACTCATTTCAATGCAAGTTGGGAGGAAGGGGAATGGAGGAGGGGGGTTTGGGCTTTTCCCACTGAATGGGTACAATGTAGGGGTATATGGCACACCTTCTGGGCGCAGGACACAACTACAAGAGGGACTCTACCTAACAAATTCAAATATTGTGACTTGGTTGTACCCTCACATTAACCTCAAAAAAAAAAAAAAAAACCAAACAGACAAAAGCAAAAAAAAAAAAAAAGAACTTAAATTGGTGATTTGCAACAGACTTGCATAGAAGAAGTAATTGGGGTATATTTTTTAAAAATAATAGTCTTTATTTTTCAGAGTAGTTTTAGGTTTCCAGAAAAATAGGGTAGAAAGTACAGAGTTCCCATATACGTCCTAATCACCAAGTGCCCCTTATTATTACTATCTTGCATTAATATGGTTATAATCAATGAACTAATATTTTATCCATTACTATTAATTAAATTCCATCATTAACATCAGAGTTTACTCTTCGCATTGTACATCCTATGGGTCTCGATAAATATTTAATGACATGTATCCACAATTTATACTACCATACAAAATAGTTTCCCTGCCCTAAATATCTCTTGTGCAATACCTGCTTATTCCTCCCGCCTCTCAAACCCCTAGAAACCACAGAACTTTTTACTGTCTTCATAGTTTTGCCTGTCCCAGAGTAGTATTTATAGTTGTTGGAGTCATACAGTATGAAGGCATTTTCAGGTTGGCTTCTTGCACTTGGCAATATGCATTTGAGTTTCCTCCATGTCTTTTCATGGCTTGCTGGCTCATTTCTTTTTATCATGGAAAAACATTCCATTGTATGGATATGTCATAGTTTGTTTATCCATCCGGGTATATTTTGGTTATCTCCCAATCTCTGAAATTATAAATAAAGACAGTATAAACATTCATGTGCAGGTTTCTGTAGGGGTGTATGTTTTCCTTTCTTTCTTTTTTTTGAGACTGGAGTCTCAAAGTCATACAGTCTGAAGTATGTCACCCTGGGTAGAGTGTTGTAGCATCATAGTTCACAGCAACTTCTAACTCTTGGGCTCAAGTGATCTGTTTGCTTCAATTTTTCCATTTTTAGTAGAAACGGAGTCTTGCTTTTTTGCTCAGTCTGGTCTCAAACTCAGAGCTCAAGCAATCCATCTGCCTCAGCCTCCCAGGGTGCTAGGATTACAGGATTGAGCCACTGCGCCCAGCTGGGGCATACATCTTTCATCTTGATGTGTGAAAACTGAGGAATGCGATTTTTGGCTAATATGGTAACAGTATAGTTAGTTTTGTAAGAAAACGCCAAATTGTCTTCCCCAGGGGTTGTACCATTTTGCATTCCCAAATGAGAGTTCCTGTTGCTCCACATCCTTGCCAACATTTGATGTTGTCAGTGTTTTGAATGTTTGCCGTTCTAAAACTTGTGTAGCAGGATCTCTTTGTCTCAATTTGGAATTCCCTAATGGTAATATTAGACAGCTCTTCCTGTCCTTATTTTCCTTTTGTATATTTTCTTTGGTGAGGTGTCTATTCATATTGCCAATTTTTTAATTGTGTAGTTTGTTTCCATATTGTTGAGTTTTAAATGTTCTTTGTGTATTTTGAATACAGTGCCTTTAACAGTATGTGTTTTGCAAATATTTTCTCCCAATCTGTGGCTTATTTTTTCCGTCTCTAAATGGCATTTTTTGCAGATCAGAATTTTTAAGTTTAATAAAACCTAACTGATCAATTTTTCTCTTTCATGGATCATGCTGTGGTGTGCTGTCTAAAAGGTCATTACCAAGCCCAAGGTCATGTAGATTTTCTCCTATGCTATCTTCTAAAAGTTTTATAGTTTTGCATTTTACATTTAAGTCTGTGATCCATTTTGAATTAAGTTCTGTGAAACATATAAAATCTGTTCCTAAATTCATTTTTTTTTTGCATGTAGATATCTAGTTGTTCCAACATTATTTGTTGAAGAAACTATATTTTCTCGGGCAGTGCCTGTGGCTCAGTGCGTAGGGTGCCGGCCCCATATATTGAGGGTGGTGAGTTGAAACCTGGCCCTGGCTAAACTGCAACAAAAAAATAGCCGGGTGTTGTGGTGGGTTCCTGTAGTCCCAGCTACTCAGGAGGCTGAGGCAAGAGAATAGCCTAAGCCCAGGAGTTGGAGGTTGCTGTGAGCTGTGATGCCATAGCACTCTACCAAGAGTGATAAAGTGAGACTGTCTCTATTAAAAAAAAATAAAAAAGAAACTATATTTTCTCCATCAAGTTATCTTTGCTTCTCTGTCAAAAATCATTGACTATATTCTTATGAATATATTTATGGGTAATCTGTTCTCTTCCATTTATTTATTTGTCTATTCTTTCTCCAATACTGCATTGTGCTACTCTAGCCTTACAGCAAGTCTTTATCCGTTGCCTTATTTATTTTTCTCCTTTTTCTTTATTGTTTTGGTTATCCTGTTTTTGGGTTTTTTTTTTTTTTCTTTTCTGTATGAACTTTAGAATCAGTTCATTGCTATCCACAAAATAACTTGCTGGGATTTGAAGTGAGATTGTGTTAAATCCATAAGTTGTGAAGAACTGGTGGCATTTTAACAATATTGAATCTTCATATCCATGAACCATGATAATTTTTTAGCAGCTTTTCACATACCATCCAATTAGCACATTTAAATTGTAGAACTTAATATTTTTAGTATGTTGATAAGCCATGTTATCTAATTTTAGAAAAGTTTCGTCTCCCCCAAATAAGCCCCATGGCTCTTGGTAGTCACTTCTTATGTTCTCCTACCTCCTACTTCAGCCTCAGGTAATCACCAATATGCCATCTGCACGTGTAAATTTTCCTATTCTGGGTATTTCTGGGCATCTTATATAAATGACATTTTCTATAAACACGATATGTGGTCTTTGTGCTGGATTCTTTCTTTTTTTGAAATATTAGCATAATGTTTTCAAAGTTCATTCATATTGTGACACCTATCAGTATATTATTCTTTTTTAATGTGGAATACTATTTCATTATATAACTATACTACATTTTATTCTTCCATTTATCAGTGGATAGATATTTGGATTGTTTCTGCTTTTTGGCTATTGTGAGTAATGCCACTGTGAACATTTCTGTACAAGTGTTTGTATGGATGGATGTTTTCATTACTCTTAGGTATATGCAAAGAAGTAGAATTGCTGAGTCACATAGTAACTTATGCTTAACATTTTGAGAACCGCCAAATTGTTTTTTGAAGCTTCTGGGCGACCTTGCAATCTCATCAGCAATACACGAGAGTTTGAATTTCTCCACATCCTCACCACCATTTGTTATTGCTTGTCTTTTCAGTTTTGCCACCCTAATGGTCGTGAAGTGGTATCTCATTGTGATTTTGATTTGTATTTCCCTAGTGACTAATGATGCTGAACATCTTTTTATGTGCTTATTGGCCATTTGTATTTTCTCTCTTGGAGAAATGTGTATTCAGATCCTCTGTCCATTCTAAAACCAAGTCATTTGTATTTTCATTATAGATTTGTAAGAGTTTTAAAAAATATATTCTGGCTACTAGTTCCTTATTAGCTATATGACTGGAAAATATTTTCTTTTCTGCTGGTGGTTGTTTCACTTTCTTGATGACATCACTCACAGCATGAATGTTTTTAATACTGATATAGTCCAATTTACCTATTTTTACTGCTTATAATCTTGGTATAATATCTAAAAAATCACTGCCTAACTCCAGGTTTCAAAAATTTTCTCCTAGTTTTTGTCTAAAAGTTTTATAGTTTTAGCACTTACTTTTAAGTCTATGAGTGGTTTTGAGTTAATTTTTGTATAAATTGAGGGAGAGGTCCAAATTTGTTCATTTGCAAGTTGTTACAGTTCTATTTGTTGAACGATTATTTTTTGCTCCATTGAATTGTCTTGGCAGTCTTGCTGAAAATCAGTTGATCACAGACACAAGGATTTTTTTCTGTACTCTCCATTCCGTTCATTGATCTTTCTGTCTATCCATATGCCAGTAACACGCTATCTTGATTACACTGTAATTTTATAGCAAGTTTTGAAATCTGGAAATATGAGTCCACCAACTTTGTTCTTTATAAAGATTATTTTAGTTATCTGGGGGCTCTTGAATTTCCATATGATTTGAAGATTGGCCTTTTCAGTTTTGAAAAATAAAGGAGGTCGAGATTTTGATGGGGATTGTGTTAACTCTGCAGATTAATTTGGGAGTGTTGCCATTTTAACAATATTAAGCCTTCCAATCCATGAACATGGATACCTTTCTGAGATTCTTTAACTTCTCTCAACACCATTTTATAGTTTTCCAGTGTACAAATCTTTTGTTCTAGTTCTTTTATACAAATTTAACATAATAAAAAATACTTTATTCCTAAGTATTTATTATTTTAACAAAATAATAAAATAAAAAATATTTTATTCTAAGTATTTTTTGATGCTATTGTAAATGGAATTGTTTCTGTAATTTTATTTCAGAATGCTTATAGCCAGTGTATAGAAAGAAATCTTGAAATGAGGGAGTGTGAAGGAGGGAAGGGATCAAAAGTACTTATTGGGTACTATGTACACTGTTTGGGTGATGAGTACCCTAAAAGCCCCAACTTCACCAGTATACAAAGCATTCATTTAAAAATTGACTGTACCTCCTAAATCTGTTAAAATAAAAAACCTTTAAAAAAGAATAAAGGAAGAACAAAGAAGAAAGAAAACAAATTTTTATGTACTGATTTTGCATCCTTGGTGAACCTTTTTATTTAATTCTAATTTTTTTTACTGAATTATTTAGGATTTCCCATTATTTACAAGATCATGTCATATGAAATAGAGACAGTTTTACTTTTTCCTTTCTAAGACGTATGCCCTTTTTTCCCATTTGCTTGCTTCATTACTATGGATAAAGCCTTAGAATCCTCAGTAAAATATCGAATAGAAGTAGCAACATGGACATCCTTTTTTTGTTCTTCTTTTTTTTTTTTGAGACGGAGCCTCAAGCTATCCCCCTGGGTACAGTGCCATGGCATCACAGCTCATAGCAACCTCCAACTCCTGGGCTCAAGCCAGTCTCCTGCCTCCGCCTCCCAAGTAGCTGGGACCACAGGCACCCGCCACAATGCCCGGCCATTTTTTGGTTGCAGCCATCATTGCTGTTTGGCGGGCCCGGGCTGGGGATTCGAATCCGCCACCTTAGGTGTACGTGGCTGGCGCCTTAGCTGATTGAGCCACAGGTGCTGAGCTCCTTGTTCTGTTCTTGATCCTAGGAGACAAGCACTCAGACTTTCACCATTAAGTACATTGGGAGCTGTGAGGTTTTTTTTAGCTGTATTTCCTTAAGTTGAGGAAGTTTTCTTCTATTTATAATTTGTTGACTATTTTTATTATAAAAGGGTATTATGCTTTTTCTGAATTTTTGACAGGACCATAGTTTTGTCTTTTATTCTATTAACATAGTATAATATAGTATATTATCTGAATTGACTTTCAAATATAAAACCAACTTGCGTTCTTGGGATAAATCCTACCCATTATAGTGCATAATCTTTTTTTTTTTTTTTTTCAGTTTTTGACCAGGGCTGGGTTTGAACCTGCCATGTCCAGTATATGGGGCCAGTGCCCTACCCCTTTGAGCTACAGGCACTGCCCCATAGTGTATAATATTTTTCATATGTTACTACAATGAATTTGATAGTATTTTGACAATACTGGCCTCATAGTATTTTTTGGGAAGTGTTCCTCCTCTTATATTTTTGGGAAGATTTGGTATTGGTATTGAGTCTTCTTTGAATGTTTGATAGAATTCACAAATGACACCATCCGGTTCTGGGCTTTTCTTCATTAAAAGGTTTAAATTACTAATTTAATTCCTTTACTTATTATATTAAGATTTTTCTATTTCTTCTTGAGCTAGTTTGGTAATTTATGTCTTTCTGGTAATTTGGCCATTTCATTTAACTTATCTAATTTGTTGGCATACAGTTTGTTTATGGCATTCCTTTATAATCCTTTTTATTTTTGTAAACTTAGTAGTCTCATTCATTCTTGATTTTAGTTATTTGATTATTCTCTCTTTTTTTCCTTTGGCCACTTTAGTTAAAGGTGTCAATTTTGTCAATGTTTTCAAAGAAGCAACTTTTTTCTTTATTGTTTTTTCTATTCTCTGTTTCATTTTATCTGCTCTAGTTTTTATCATTTCCTTCTTTTTGCTTATTTTTGGTCTAGTTTGCTTTTATTTTTCTGGTTTATCAAGGTAGAAACATAAGCTATTGACTTAAGTTATTTCTCATTTTAAAAATTTAGGTATTTACAGGTATAGATTTTTCTCTGAGCACTGCTTTAGCTGAATTCCAAGAGTTTTTGTATATTGTGTATTTGTTTTCATTCATCTCAAAATATTTTCTGATTTTCCTTGTAACTTCTTCATTGCTTATTTAGAAGTGTGCTGGTTGTTTAATTTTGTTAATTAATGGTATGTTGGTTGTTTAATTTCTTCCTTATTTGTGAAGTTCCCAAATTTCCTTCTGTTATTGATTTCTAATTTGATTCCTTGTGGTTGGAGAACATATTTTGCCTTGTATAATTTCAGTTCATTTTAAATTTATTGAAGTTTATTTTGTGGCCTAGTATAAGGTCTTATCTTAAAAAATGTTCCATGTGTGCTTGAGAGGAATGTGTATTCTGTTTCCAGTATGTGGAGTATTCTGGAGTGTCTTACAGATGTCTTTTAGGTGTAATTGGCTTATAGTATCATTCAGGTCTTCTATTTTCTTATTGAGCTTCTGCTTAGATATTTTGTCCTTTACTAAAAGTCAAGAGTATTGAAGTCTCCAACTATTATTGATAAATTGTTTATATTTCCCTTCAATTCTATCACTTTTTGCTTCATGTAATTTTTTTCAATTTTTTTTTTTTTGACTGGGGCTGCGTTTGAACCTGCCACCTCTGGCATATGGGGCCAGTGCCCTACCCTTTTGAACCACAGGCGCTGCCCTGCTTCATGTAATTTGAATGGGTCTTTGTTGTTAGATGGATATGTATTTATAATTATTATATCTTCCAGGTGGATAGATTCTTTTGACATTATAAAATATTCCTCTTTATTTCTGGTAACCTGGAACATCTTCTCAACATGTGAGCTGGGGCTGAGCAATTGGGCCCCCAGTATTGTTAACCTACCATGCCTAGGGTAGAACTCCTGCTTTATGACTGGGGGGCTGGGAGGCAGATTCTCTCTGTCATGTCAGCCAGAATAGAACTACTGTAACATGGGGCTTGGGAAAAGGATAGGAAGGGTCAGTAGTTTTTTCCTATCAGGGGGAAACTGTAGCCCTAGACTAGTTGCTGAGGAGAGAGGAAATCTTGCCAATGTCAGCTTAGAGTACAGCTTCTGTAATATGGAATCAAGGTAGGGGATAAAGGGTGGGCTGTGGCTCAGATGTCATAGACTCTCATTGTTCTCGCTGAGATTTAGTTGATTTTCTTAAATGAATGTTTCTTCTGTTGCCTTATGTCCTTAGGACAGTTTCCAGAGACTTAAAATAATCTCTAAAAAGTAATTTTCACTAGATTATTGTTTTGTTAGGGAGAGAGTCTATCAAGTTCTTTACCTGGTTTTTCTGGAAGTCTTAACCCACTATGACAAATTTGTAAAGTAATAGACAGGACTAGGTAGAACCTATTTAGGTTGAATATCACCTAGAAATTCCCGACTATTGAAGTCACCATGACCAGAAATGAGGAAAAATAAGGCATAGTTCTTGGCAGCACCTAATTATAAAGAAATAAGAGTGGCGGCTGAGTGGCCACATATTTGCCTTTCACTTCTCTGAGAGATCAATCTCATTACTCAGCAACTCAAAATTATGGCAGTAATAAAAGTGCAATTGCATTTGTGTGAAGGCCTAACCCAGCTCAGTGCTTTGGATTGCTTGTAAGCTCTGTGGGCAAATGCCAAGGCAGGAGGCTGATTAACAAGAGGTCATAGATTTTAAAAAAACCAAAACCAAAACCCCCCAAACCCCAACATTCTAATTATGCAGGTAAAATGGAAAGTGGAACCTGGTAGCAATGAAGAAATGTCATTCTCAAATTGGGAAGTGGTTGTTAGAATAGGACCTAGTAATGGGCTGCTGTAGACTGGAGAGGCCTCAGAAATAAAGATTTGGCATGTTTACTGAGCATGGGTGTTTGCTTGGTGATATAATTATCAGAAGGCCAAGGGCATCCCACCAGCAAGGCAAGGATGCTCCAGGAGAGGAGAGTGATGAAGTGGTCTTAACAAGGGGTCAGCCCCAGGGAGGTGCAACCACTTTCTACCCCTCACAGCCCTAGGAGAATGAATATTGAGGTATGAGCCAGATCCCACTGTCCATGGGGCAGAAAGTCAAAATGGGACCCAGCACACAGACTGGCAAGGATGGATCATGGATAGAAGCCTGAGAGAGTCTTAAATTCTTCTAAATACTAAACCCTAACCCTAACCTTAACCCTAACCTTGGGTCCTGAGCCTGAGGTGAGAGCTGACTGGCTGCAGCTATAGGCATCTGAGACTCTTAGGGGCAAATAATTGGGTAGAAGAACACAACTCTCCTTACTGGACAACTCAGGTTAACAATAATAATCACAGTGGTAATGGCAGTAGTGACAGCAGCAGCAAGCACTTATATTGCACTCACAAAGGAATAAGAGTTGGGTGGGCTCTCTTCTAAACATGCATGAAGTAAATCTAGTATTACCCCCCCCCCCCATTTTAGAGATGAGAAATCTAGAGGCAAAGAATATTTAAGTATCAGCACTTATTGGTGCCAGGGTAGAAACCCAAACAATCTGGTTCCAGGGCCCATGTCTTAACTCCATATTCTATCACACTGGATGATCTTGGAATCTGCTTCCTCACCCTTAAATGGGAGGAACAACAGATACCTCATCAGGTTGTAGGGAAGAGTAAATGAATGTGGAAGCACATAGAAGCTAGGAATTCTGGCCCTTCTGTTTGTCATTATTTGTGAATGTCCTAACCCCCAGGCTGTCCTCAGATATAATCCCTTCTGCCGTTGATTATAGTAACTGAAAATGATCTGGAGATAAAAGGCTTCAGCACCGTATTAATGTTTCATTGCTTAAGCTGAATAGGGCATCTGAGTATTCATTGCATTATTCTTTATACCTTTTGTATACCTCAAATATTTATAAAAAAGCTAAAATGAATCCAAAATAAGTATGTGTCAGGGTGGAGTAAGGAGAGTAGACTTCAGAATATATATCCTTAGAGTGGTGTTAAGATCAGCTTTGTTGACTTGACAGTATGGACCATTCTAGCTTTCTAGACTCCATCTGAACACATCTGGAAAAAAAGCATATGTTTCAGTCTGAGAGTGAGAGGGATGGGAAGCAGGAAAAAGCCACTGGATGAAGTAATTAGAAAGTCCAGGGTGATATTCCAGAGACCAGCTTTGAAATAAGCTGTCAATAGCTCTGCCTCTTTCTACAAAAGAATCCATATATTTTGTCCACAGATATATCTCTTCTATTGGTTTAGCAAAAGACGGATCCCAAGGAAAAGGAGGAACCAGGGATAAAAGAGGAACTAAAACATGATAACAGAAAAGTTTGACTTAGTCTCCTGGAATTCCAGGCAAAAAGTGAAATATGGAATTGACAAAGCTCAGATAATTAGAAAGGAAGCTATAGGCCAATTCCTTAAGAGAAGCATTTTCCCTCCTTCTAGAGTTGGTCTTTGATACCTTGGGATACTTTCAAGTAAAAAGATTAGTTTAAATCGCCCTTAAAAAAAGGAACTTTTTAAAAAGGGAGCATAGTTTCACAGTGAGTATTTAATAAAAGAGCTTTGTTGGAATGAATCTTGGGAAATAAAAAAAAATATTAAAATAAGTTTATTTTATTTTATACTTGAAATCAAAATTGTGCACACAACTATCCTCCCACTCTTTGAACGAACAGAGGGAACCAACTGCTGACTTTTTTTTGGTGGAATTTTCCCAACAAAAGTGTATAATGGAATGAAATAACATTCTGAAATTCATATTTGACTTCGGCAGCATGATCATAAAAAGGGTGTTTTTTTTTTACAAAAACTCTTGGAGCGCTTTATCAATTTTCTCAAGAGCTCCTCTTATCCCTTTGATATTCAAACCATTCTCTTTCAAAGTCTTCATAGTATCATTGTCCTTGCTGTTTTCTCCTCTCTGGTTGCTAACTGCTCTAACTCTCCCAAATATGTGTACCCATTTGTGACAGCCTTTGCACAGGATGCCAGCCATTCTTTCACTTTGCTTTCACAGACTTGCTGAAATCCTGCCTCTCTCCTTTTTATAGCTATTAAATAATGAATGTGTTTATTCTTCTTTAAAATACAATAAATTCATAAGAGATCTTGGAAATGTAAAACAATGTTGAGGTAAAAATTTATTTTTCATGAAAACCAATTTTACATCTGTGTAGTTTATGTCTATGTATTCAGTTTACCTAAAATAGGACTTAACTAAGCATTTCTGGGTTGGGTGGCTGATAGGTTTGCTTTTTAAAATTTTTCAATAAATTTTGGGGTACAGGTGTTTTTTTGTTACATGGATGAATTGTATAGTAGTAAAATCAGGGCTTTTAGTGTGCCTGTTTCTTGAGTTGGGTACATTGTACCCAATAGGTAATTTTTGATCCCCCACAGCCCCTTCCATGCTCCTTTTTCTTATTTTCCAATGTCCATTATTCTACTTTGTATAACCACATATACCACATCTAGCTCCCACTTGTATGTGAGAACATGGGGCACTTGTTGTTCCATTCCTGAGATACTTCATTTAGGATAATGGGTCTCTGCTTCCAATCAAGTTGGTGCAAAAGACTTTATTTCATTCTTTTTAATGATAAAATAGTATTTCAAGGTATATGCATCTCTCTCTATATATATATAGATATATATATACATACACATATATACACACACTACATTTTCTTTATCCACTCATCAGTTGATGGGTATTTAGAATGATTCCATATCTTTGTGATTGTCAACTGTGCTATGATAAACATTCAGGTGCAGGTGTCCTTTTGAAGTAATGACTTCTTTTCTTTTGGGCAGATACCCTAAGTGGGATAACTCTATTTGGCAAGGCGTGGTGGCTCATGCCTATAATTCTAATCCTCTGGGAGGTCAAGGTGGGTGGATTTCTTGAGCTCAGGAGTTTGAGACCAGCCTGAGCAAGAATGAGACCCTATCTCTACTAATGATATATATATATGCAAAAACCTAGTTGGACATGGTGATGCATGACTGTAATCCCAGCTATTCAGGAGGCTGAGGCAACAGGATCATTCAAACCCAAGAATTTGAGGTTGCTGTGAGCTATGATGCCATGGAACTCTACCCAGGGTGACACAGTGAGACTCTGTTTCAAAAAAAAAAAAAAGGATAGCCTTACTTTTAATTCTTTGAGGAATGCCCATACTGTTTTCCATACAGGTTATGCTAATCTACATTCCTACCAATAGTGTTAGTGTGCATTGTATTCCCAGGGTATTGATCATCTGCCAACCAGGGAGAGATTGAGCTGTAAGGATGTAGATGGTACAGGAAGGAATAGGTCCTGGTGGAATGTGGGAGGAATGTGAAGGAGTGAGGACTAATGTCTGAAGTGGAGACCTTTGCTTCCCTAGGGAACCTTGCAACCATGGGGGTTCAGATAATGAATGCTTGAGTAAGGGCAACAGCTATACCAAACTCTTTAAGTGTTTCCCAATTGACCCTTATAAAGAGGACTACAAAGTTAAAGAAGCAGTAAACAATATGCTTAACAGCAGGTGTACGGCAAAATCGGTGGTACATTTTACATGGCTGTTTCTTGTTACTGCCTCTGATAAAAGTTGAGGCAAAATACACAAACGCAGTCTACTGCAGGTGATTCTGTGAGGGGCTGACCTGAATATGGTCCAATGTGCAGTCTGCCTGCATTAGTTATCTATTGCTGTGTAACAAATGACTCTCAACTTATCGGCTTAAAACAACAAACATTTATTATCTCATAGTTTCTGTGTGTCAGAAATCCTAGGAGCAGCTTAGCTGGGGGTCAGCTATGGCTATAGTCATCTGAACATTGCCTGAGTCTGGAGGATTTGTGTTCAAGCTCATTTGAGTGTCTGCTGGCCGGAGGTGAGGCTTTAATTCTTGCTTTGGGAGCCTCCTCATAGGATTTCTGATGACATGACTTCCTCTTGATGGAGTGATACGAGAGAGAGAGAGAGAGAGGTCATGACCAAGACAGAAGGCATGATGTCTTTTATAACTTGATCTTAGAAGGGACATACATCATTTCCGCAACATTCTGTCATTCACCCTGGTACAATGTGGAAGGGTCTGCACAAAGCTGTGAATACTAGGAGGTGGTGGTCATCTTTGCAGGGATGGATCTTGGAGACTGGCTACCATACTGCTCCTGGGTTGATTGAGTGTGAGGGAGAAGCAGTTTTAGTATATAACAAAGAACTAGGAAGAGATAAGGGATCAAGAGAAGAAAGAAATGGAAGAAATTTAAAGAACTCATGGAATAAAGGGTGTGGAGGATGTGGTAGGGCTATCCTGTACAGTTATCCTGGTTGTACACTGCACTATTTTAGGAGGGTCCATTTATGTCGACCATATACTAGGTACCCCAAACAGAGGCAAGCGCAACCTCTTTTCTGAGAAAGTTTGACATTCGTCATGCAGAAATGACTCATGCAGAAATGGAAGCTGAGTCTGTGCAGACCATTCATTCTCTGCATAGATCAGGTTGGAGGCGGCCACTCTGTGAGGGTGTTTAACTGGCATCTGTGAGCATCTGGGACTGGGTGATGCTCCCTTCTTCTGCTGAAGGAACCAGTGAAGGTGGGTGTGATGAGGGGTGTCACAGGAGAGCTAACTGAACTTGGGGATGGCAACACGACTCAGTGAGGCAGAGCTGCTGTTTTGTTTTTTAACATCTGCAGTTCCATTTACATCTCTGTCAAAGGAAAGGTTGACAGGGACACCATGACTCTGGAATAAAGCCCCAGAGATTCATAGATGGAAGTCAGAAAATATCAAGTTCTATTTCTGGAACAATCAGTGACTTTCTATGTGACTCTGTGTGATGGGCTGAATTGTTTTGCCCTGAAATTTATATGCTCAAGTCCTCAGAATGTGACTCTATTCAGAGAGAGGGTCTTTAAAGAGGAAATTAAGTTAAAATGAGGTCATTAGAGTGGGCCCTGATCCAACATGATTGGTTTCCTTATAAGAGGAGGGGATTAGGACTAACATATGTATTAAGAGATGACCATGTAAGGATGCAGGGAGAAGATAGCCATCTAAAAGCCAAGAAGAAAAGCCTCCAAAGGAACTCTGTCAACACTTTCATCTGGGAGTTCTGGCCTTCAGAATTGTGAGAGAATAGAATTCTGATGTTTAATCCACCAGTTCTATAGTACTTTGTTATGGCAGTCTAGCAAACTGTCATGCTCTGAACAAGAAGCTTCTTTACATCTCTGTGCTCTGGTCTTGCAATGCTTAGAGCAATGGTAATTCCTTGTCTATGGATATTATGACATATGTCGCACATAGGGCTGCTGCCAACACATGTGGTGCTTGTGTGCAAATTAAGAAAAGATGCCCTTTTCTCAGGAAGAATCAGTTCTGCACCAGCATACTTGGCTAGGCGAGGAAAGCATGGGCTGGATTCCAATGCTCCCTTACCCTTAGGCTGGGTGCACTTGTGCTAGACACAACCTGCATATCCTTACATGGTGGCTCTGCTCATGCAAGAAGCTCTGGATGCCCAGGAAGCAGAGTGGAGGGAGGCACTGACTCTAACTGGGGAAGCCATCCATGCCATAGTTCTCAAGAGGAAAGGTTCAGATGGCATTCCCTTCTCCCTATTGCCCTTTCTTAGAGCAAACTCAGTGGAAAACTTCTGCAAATGATGCATTAAACTTTTAAATTTACAACGTACTTAGCAAGTCTACTGTACCTTAATAATATAACACACCAAAAGGTTGGAGAGAGCTCCTTTTAAACATTTTATGAATTCATGGCTCTGTACTCACTGCCTCATTCTCATTCTCAACCACAGATAGTTACAAACTTAGAAATTTACATAGTCATGTATATAGAAATACCACCTCACTCTCTATATAAATACATTTTAATATCACTCCGAGGAAATTTGTAGACCTGGCTACCTTGTCACAGGTTAATGAATATTTGGTTAGATGAAACTGGCTCTTCCTTGAGAAATCTTCTCCTCCTAAGCCCAAAGCTCGGGAGCAGCCATAACTCTCTTCCTTTGTGTGGTACCCCCAAGACAGCCCAGGAGAGCTGGAGAAGCTCGAGAATTAGAGTCAACAGAGGGGACTCAGACATGGTGCTGGCACAGGGGAGCTGAAGAACTGAGGAGTGACAGCTCCAGGGGTAGCTTTCAACCAATGACTGGTGGGAGTTTGCACGTCAAAGACCCAGCAACTTGGCTGGGTGTGTACATGTGGGTGATTCTGAAGCATTTCCCAGAGTCTCCTCTGGGGTTATGCTATGGTTCCCCTCACTGCAGGAGCTGGCTTAATATATGGTCAGATAATTAACTTTGCAAACTCATCCTAAGTGCTACATACCTCATTGCTGAATTTCACCATGATCGCCTTCTAAGTACTCCCCTTGGTCATCTGGTGACTATAGTGATATTTAGTGACTAGGTACATAGCACAGTTTTTAGGATGAGTTGGGAACTTAATTATCTGACCTTCATAACACACCAATTGTGATTGCCCCTTTTCTTCTGTGCCACTTCTTTACTCCTCTACTAGAGTTTCTGGTGCCTCCCAGACAAATTATTAGCACTTGGGTCCTATCTCAGGGTCTGAGCTATATCCCTTCCATATTATAACAGACTCTGCTTCAAACCTTAGATAGCATCAGTTAATGGCTCTGACCCAAAGAGCTTGGCCTGAGTGGTTCTTCTACTCATTTGTTACTCTAGGGCACCTTCTGGTTCACAGCCTGAAACACATTCTGTGTTTTCAAACAACCCTATGGATGGGAAATTATTATTCTGTTTATAAATTCTTGGGGCAAACAGATGAGTCAAGTTCAGGAAGTGGAAGGATAAAAAGGGAATTTATAGGCCTCACGTACCTATAATATGATAAAGCATTTCCTTGGATCCTTGCATTTCTTAGCTCACTTTCATCTTACAAAACTCCTCGTTGCCCTTTCTTTCAACATGGTTTGACCCACATAAACTTATTCCTAGCTCTGTCTGATGAGAGGGCTGAGAAGCAGTGACACCTCAGTAACAATGAGCACACCTAGCAACCAGAGCATGGTCTCTAAGCATCATTCTCCATTCAGTGGGACCAGGGTTCTTAAGGAGAGTAGGTTATTCCAGGGCTGAGGAAAGAAAAGCACAAGATGAGCTTAGACCATCTGGAGGCTTATCAGAAGAACAGAGGAGCCAACCTATGGAAGCTCCTAATGGCCACCACTGGAATAATTTAAGCAGCAAAATTAGAATACTGGCATTGGGTTTAAAATCAGATAATAAAATATATACATTAAAAATTAAAAAAAAATTTTTACAACTCTAAGATAGACATGATTATCCCCAGTTTGTAAATTCTTGAGATAATGAAAGAGTTGAGATTCAAATCCAGGTTCAGAGAGGACCAAAGCTCTACCACACCATACACTTTCCCCACTGCAAGAGGGGATTAGAATCTCTCAGCGTGTTCACCTCTGCTTTGAGTTGAGCCACAGGCAGACCCTTACCCAAGTGAGACCAGTGTCTATTTTCTTTCTCCACCTTTCTGTCTTTCCTTAAACCTTTAAGTCTGACTGGCGTCCCACTGACCTCACGGAGTCACTGTATTGTTTACTCTACCAACTTAAATAAGAGGTTACTTGGCAAGAGCAATACAGTAATCTCCCTTTTCAAAGTCTACTGATGTTCCAGTTGTCTTAGAGCAACTCTTCCATCCTCCTTGGTAACTCAGATAGTCTCAGGTCCTATCTGGGCAGTTCTGGGGAATGGGAGGGAGGTGAAATAAAATAAGAAGTAGAGAGGGAAGGGGTGGAACCTTGGCGTCCCATTCTTAATCACCCTTTGTGCCTTTATGCTTTCTCTGATAGCATGGATTCTGATTCCTTATTTGTTCACATTTCCTGGGGGTGGGGGGGTGGGGGGAGGCTGGTGAAGAGAGCTGAGTACTCTCACATCGCTGTAAAAATAAGGAAGGTGATGAATGGTCCCAAACAGCGAGGAAGAGAAGAAAGGCATTTCTTGCCTGCTTCCCCTGGGCCATAGATAAATTACATCTGTCGTGACTGGGGCCTCTGAGCTTTAGCTGTGATGTGGTTGGTGTGGCTATCTGCCAGGCCCTCCTCTCCCTCCAGCAAGGAGACTGACCCTGCTGGCTAATTTTAAAAAGAGAAAACAAAGCAGTGGTCCCCTTCCTCTTAACAGCTCGAAGCCCTGACTCTCTGGAGCCTTGGGGAGTCACTTCCACATTGGCACTGGTTTTCTCATTGAGATCAGGCCCAACCTGTGTGCACACGGAGGGTCTGTCCTGTGCTGCACCTCCAGCTGACTGTTTAGATGGGCTGAAAACCAGATGGGTTCAGAGGCAGAGGGATGGCCACAGGTTTGGATGCCAAGATGTGAGTTCTGGCCCAGAATCAGGCTGTGATAAAGGTTTGTTGTTTTAAAACTAGAAAGGGAAATAGAGGGCCCAAACCTAGGGGTCACCCTTGCTACTTCCCTCTTTTCCAGTCCCTATGTACAGTAGGATTCTGTACCTTGATAATTCATTCCCTTTAATGTCTCCTGTTTGTGCTGCTCCTCCCTTCCCTAGGCCCTCGTCTTAAGGCAGCCCCCTCCTCCCCGCTGATCTGATGCAAGGGTTCTCTTGTGGTCCCATCTCTAATTTACCCTCTATATCATCTTTAAGCCATCCTCTCTAATCCATCCTGAGCAAACAGCTGAGTAAGCAGTCATCTGGGTGCACATCTACCCCAAGTAAAACCCTTCCATGGCTCCCACTGCAGTGAAGATAGAAACCCACATTCAGCTGCATGGTACACATGGTCTTGAATGACCTGGCCAATATCTTATCTCTCCAGCCTTGTTTCTTTCTGGTTGCTCTGCAGCAAACTCTAATTCCTAAGAATACCAGACCTCTCTAGGAGTCCCTCAATAAGACTTGCTTTTTCTTGCCTTCAGAAAGGTACTCAGACAGGCTCCTATTTATTGTCAGAGCCTCAGCTGCAGCGTCACCTCCTCCAGGAAACCCTTCTAAGGCTAGGTTTAAAGGGGCCTCTGCTGGCATGTGGGCGCCTCCTGCTACTGTCTGTTCTGCAATCTCATCAGATTCCTGAATAATGAGGCCAGTATGACCTACCAGATGTGGTTCAAACACATGAACTGACTAATTGAATCTCCATGCCATGCCACTGAGGCACAAAATAGTTAATATACTTTCCTCAGTTTTCAGAGCTTGTAAGTGACAAAGCCAGACTTGGACTTAGCCCCTGCTCTTCTTGACCACTAGGCTGGACAGTGTGTGTTAGGTGGACAGCAGGTTTGCTACTTTCCTTTGAGCAGCTGAGCTGAGCTCTTGGGCCTGTAATGAGAATTTCAGGCACCTGAACTGGAGAGCGGTAAGGTTGACCAGTTAGACCTGGAGTGCAGGCCACCTGCTCTTATAAAAAAGTTCTAATGGGACACAGACACTTTTATTCACCGACACTATGTCCATGGCTGCTCTCGCACTACCACAGCAGAGCTGAGAAGTGACAGAGTTTGTATAACCTGCGAAGCTTAAAATATTTACCAACTGACTTTTTAAGAAAAGCTTTCCAGACTCTGGTTAGAGTAGCACATACAGCTAGTAAGTGGCAGAACTGGGGTGAGGGAAAAAAATCTTTCAAATTCCAGAAATTCCAAATTCTGTGCACCAATTTGCAAGGTCTCTCCCCTGCAGCCAGATGCTAGGACAAGGAGCGCACAGTAACCACGTGATAGGAGGTGTCAAGGCTGGAGCTTGGAGAACTCATCGCTCCTCTTTCCTTACTTCTCTGTTGTCTCCTCCCCACTCGATATCTAATGTCTTAGCTGAGGCTGTTGGTCTACTGAGCTCACTGGCCTTGCTTCTGAGTCTCCATCCCCTGGTGAAGCCCGGCTCTTCATGCAACAGCTGGTCAGCCTCCTCATGCCCGCTGCCAGCCTGCTCCCTCTAGGCAGATGCCAAGAATTGAAGTCTGTGTCACTCCAGCCATCTCCCTCTCTCTGGGCCCCATCACTCCAGACTGGTTTCAGGGCCACAGATGGAGCTGGTTATAAAAGTGCATCAATAAATGTTGTTGAGGAAGATAAAATCCCAGCATGGGGAAAAGCTCTTGAGTGTGTGTGTGTGTGTATGTGTCTCTGTGTGTAGGTTTCTTGGGGGTGCAGGAGGGTGGGAATGGGAGGAAGGCTCTTCAGAGGGGGAGAAAGGGCAAAGGCCTGAGGAAGGGAGGGGTGTGGGCTGGCAGCAGCAAGAAGGGTGATTTATAATCAATTTTCTGGCCAAGAAGAATCACTCTTGCCAGGGTGAAATATAATGTGAAATAGGAAAGAAAGGCAAGCTTGGGCCCTGCCACGAAGTGCCTCAGGCCTTCCTGCTTATGAAGCAAATAAATAACCTTTTCCATGAGGCAACCAGGCTGGCTCTGTTATCCGTGCGGGGGCAGATGTGCAGTACGGTCAGCTCTGGTCACCAGGCTGAGAGCATCAGACTTAAGAAGGATGAGCCCTCAAGGACTGCCTGGGCCCTCCTGTAAGTGGCTTCAGCATCAAACCATCTCGAGCACCAGACTCACTGCAAACCCACCCTTCGGGCTTTAATTCTGATATTAGAATTCTTTCAGTTGCCAATGACAGAAACCCGATTCAATTCAGTTTAGGTTACAAGGAGTGCTATTGACTGGAGCTGCCCAATCTCAGTTTGGGCAGGGACTCTGGCACCGTGCCTGTCTCTCTGGGACATCAGCTGAATTCTGCCAGATGGGCTTTCTCCATTGGCCACTCCTGGGCTCACAAGGTTTCATTGCTAGAGAGGAAAATCCTCAATTCCTTTGGTTTTAATTTGAGAAGTTCCAGCGAGGGAATCTGATCAGCCTAGCTTAGTACTCATGCCTTCGTCTGGTCCCAGGTCCTGCTGAAACTAAATGGTTGGGTTGTGGGAGGAAAGGGATCCTAGAAGAGGGCAGGTGGGTCTCAGAGAAGGAGGGTCTGGGCATGCGGATGGCAATATCCACTACAGTGAGAGTTCCTGCCTGAGGCTCCTGCAGCAAAGCCCTACCCGTGGGTCTTAAGATCATTGTCCGCACTCCTTGCCTGCACCTGTCATTCTCTCCTCTGCATTTTGCAGTCCAGCTTCTGGTCCAACCCTGTCAGAGAAGATCTTCCTCAGGGGTTCTGGCGAGCTGAATCGGTAGACAAAGTGCATGTGCCATCTTATCCTGCCGCGCTCTCTGCAGGTCTGTAGGGATGAACTGACTGCACGCAGCTTTGAGGACAGCCTCTCCTCCTCGCGTCTCGGGCTTCTCACCTAGCTCTCTGCTCCTTCTCAGCTCCTCTCTGGCCCTTTTTCTTTAGCCTGTCATGACAGCTTTCCCCAGAGTGCTGCCCCTCTTTTGTTCTTCATCTCAGCACTCCCCTTTAGTAATTTTAATTAATCTTGGGGCTGCATTAAGGGAGACCAGTGAATAGAGAAATGGGGGTGACGTTCTTGCCTTGTAGACAGGCTGGATCCGTGGGAATATTCTTCCCACTTGGAGGCATATTTTCAAAGGAGCATTGAGAGATTAGTATGTGTGCACTGGGTCACAAGTAGGGGGCAAGGAGACTCAATACTGGGTTACATGGGGTGAGAGATGGGGCTGGAAATGCTCAAACTGGACAGAAGGAGCATGAGAGGGCTACTTCTGGGCCTGTGAGCCCCATCGGTGGGGTGGGTGGGTTCCAAGCACTGCCAGGAATTCCCTGGTGACTATTTTCATCTTTGTGTTCTTGGGGCAAGTCCAGGCTTCAGCCTCAGAATTTAGGGCTATAAATAGATGACTGGGCTGTTCTGAGTGGGAGAGAGCCATGCCCCCTATGCCCACCTCTGGGACAGAGTGATGATCCAGGATGCTCTGGAAAGGTGTTAATAATCTTGGGGCAGTTAGGCTGTCCTAAAGCTTCCTGATACTCACAGGTCCTTCTGATTTTCAAGTCACTGTCACTCTCTGGCTCAGGGATGGGATTTGATAGAAGGCCTAAGGTCCTCTTTGTGCTTAAAGGATCAATGGGACACTCCTTTCCTGGGTCACCTCGGCCTCATTCTGGGGCCCTGAATAGACTCTTGTGCTCAATCCCATTCTCTACCCAAACCTCAGGAGGAAGGGTCTTGTTTCTTGGTTTATTAGTTAATTAATTTATTTATTTTGTAGAGACAGAGTCTCACTTTATCACGTTCGATAGAGTGCTGTGGTGTCACACAGCTCACAGAAACCTCCAACTCCTGGGCTTAGGTGATTCTCTTGCCTCAGCCTCCCGAGTAGCTGGGACTACAGGTGCCCGCCGCAATGCCCAGCTATTTATTTTTGGTTGCAATTTGGCCAGGGTCGGGTTTGAACCTGCCACTCTCAGTTTATGGGGCTGGCGCTCTACTCACTGAGCCACAGGCGCTGTCTTCTCGGTTTATTTTATTGTTCAAATAGTATTTTTTCAGTACCAGCTATAGCAGTGATTTTCAACTGGTGTGCCATGAGAAGATCCTAGGTGTGCCGAGAAATTTTTTAAAGATCATTAATTAATTATTTTTGAAAGTAGTTCAAAGCACAGTAAGTATATCCTTTCTTTTTTTTTTGTCAATGTAATTTAAACTTGCCACGGAAGTTTAACTATAGGTTCAACTGTGCTGTGAGATAAAAAAGTTTGAAAAACACTGTGCTGTAAGCCAGGCAGTGCTCTAGGGGTGGGGCATATCATAATAAGAATAAGAATAACATTTACCACAATAACAGGTGTGCTAGGAGCATCAAAGGCAGCAAGTCACACAAGAGTGTGACTCTTTCTAGTGAAAGAGACAAATGCTATCAATTAAAGACACTTAAAGTCATGGTGATAACCATCATGATAAGAACAAATTAGGTAAGGGGAGGAGATGGGATGAAGGTTGGGGGGTGCAGAAGGAGCTCATTCAGAAAGAGTGCTCAGGGAAGTGCCGGGAGAGGAAGGGTTTCAACTGAGACAAAGACATGGAAGGAAAACATCCTAGGTGGGGATACAGCATGTGGAGAGGCCCCAGCTAGAGGCCAGGCTTGGCTTGTCTGCAGACCAGAGAGAGACCAGAGCAGCAGAAGCCAATGAGCATGTCAGAGATACAGGGGGTGGGGCAGATCTGGAAGGCCACACAAGGGGGCTAGGGTCTGAATAAGGAGTTGGTGTGATCAGTTGGGCATTTTCACAAGATCACGCCAGCCTTTTATAAGACTGTGGGTAGGTTGGGGGTGGGGAAGTGAGGAGGTGAGGAGGTGAGGATGGAGCCGCAGTACCATAAGTAAAATGCTGACAGTATAAGACAAGCAGGAAGGGATGGCAGCTTGGACTAGGGACACAGAGGCAGTAATGGACACAAGGAGACTGGGGTGCATTTTAAAGAGAGAACCGCAGATCTTGTTCATGGATTGTGTGGAGAGAAGAGGAAGAGAAGAATAAAAAATGACACTATGGAGTGACGCCTGTGGCTCAAAGGAGTTAAGTCACCAGCCCCATATGCTGGAGGTGGTGGGTTCAAACCCAGCCCTGGGCAAAAACTGCCAAAAAAAAAAAAAAGAAAAGAAAAGAAAAGAAAAAAAATGGCTATGTTTTGGGCCTGAGCAGCAGGGTCGCTAGTGGTAGCATTACCAAAATAGGGGCTCCTGGTGGAGGAGGATGAGACATGGGGGGGTGAGGGATGAGAGTTAGGTTTTGACTCGCCACAGCCTAGACTCTTGTAATCAGTGATCAGGGGCTGATGTCTGGTGCTGAGAGAGACCATGAAGCCCAGTCCTCGGACCCATAGGGATAATTCCAAAGTGGTCCCAGGGCCTCTGGCACATTCCCTGATGGACAGAGTGCAAAGTCCTCCCTGAGGCCGGGCCCCGCTCTCCACACCACCATCCTCCCAAAGACTTGGTGGCTTCGGCAGACTAACAGTCCCTCCCGAGGTCTGTGCTCCGTCCAGCACGTATCTGAGCACCTGCTGTAGGCCAGACGTGTGTTGGCCTTAGAAAACACAGAGAAAAAACTAAGATGGTTCTTGACCTAAAGAGCTCATTGTCTGGGGGAGATGGATAATAACAGAACACTGTGGTGAGGGCACAGGTAGGGACACCCCAGGACGTGGATGGAGAATGAAGGAGGTGGTGGCCCAGGGTGGGGAAGGCTTTGCATGATCTGTTTCCTCTTCTTAGTAATCCTCACAACCTGCCCTCTGAGGGGCTGATCATGACCTCTCCAGGGAACGGAGCACTCCCCCACCCCCTCCCCTGGGCTTTCCCTGACAGTGCTTGGGCCATGCTCTCTCTTTTTCCTAATGTGTTCCCCTTGCTGGTCCCCACAGGCCCAGGCTAGTTCCTCTCTGCATGCCCCAGGAGTCTGGTTTGTGCTTCCCCTCTACCCATCGCCCTGCAGTGGG
>CAUYQV010071973.1:0-15744 GCA_963574575.1 Galagoides demidoff | reverse complement strand
GGATTGGAGGGATCACTTCTGAAGGTTTTCTTACAGGGGTATCTTTCTAAGAGTAGAATGTGAACGTTTTAA
The DNA here is from genome assembly GCA_963574575.1 of Galagoides demidoff. NCBI lineage: Eukaryota > Metazoa > Chordata > Mammalia > Primates > Galagidae > Galagoides > Galagoides demidoff. The sequence goes on along the minus strand of CAUYQV010071973.1, from coordinate 15,672 downwards.
AACAATAACTGAGAAAATGACATGAAGGCTGTGTTGACCAGTTTGATGGAAGTATTTCAGATTGCATGTAAAAACCCCACACTGTACCCCAGAAGTGCATTAATGTACATAGTTACCATTCAATAAAAAATAAATAAATAAATAAATAATAAAAAAAAAAAGAAAATAAGTGAGGCAGGGTTCTTGTTACTTAGTACACACTCTAGTATTCTGATGAAATCAGGATACAAGATAACTTTAGATATAGAGCACTCAAGTTTTCTATTCCTTGCTTTTTTTTTTTTTTTAGAGACAGAGTCTCATTTTGTCTCCCTTGGTAGAGTGCAGTGGTGTCACAGCTCACAGCAATCACTAACTCCTTGGCTTAGGTGATTCTCTTGCCTCAGCCTCCCGAGTAGCTGGGACTACAGGAGCCTGCCACAGCGCCCAGCTGTTTTTTTGCAGTTTGGCCAGGGCTGGGTTCGAACTGGCCACCCTTGGTATTTGGGGCTGGCGCCCTACTCACTGAGTCACAGGCACAGCCCTATTCCTTGCTTTTTTCCCCATTGCTATGCACTGGGCAAGTCTGGTCAAACAAAAAAACCCATAAAATCTGATACACTGCCTTTGCTTCCCTTGTGTAACTGAGAGTGAGATTGGATCTGAGAATAGACTCAAGCAAACAAGCCTGTACTTTCTCATTCCCACTCTCAGATGCCATCTCATCCCATTCCTAAGGCCTGTCACAGGTGTGGATGACTGCCACATGCCTTTGTATTACAAATCAAGTCATCTGAGTCTCAGGAACCCCACCTGCTTTGTACATTACTGTGTACACCTAAGACCTCTCACTGTTTTTGGCCTGCATTTCTTTTTCTTGGGCTACTCCCTACTGTTTTTTTTTTTTTAATTGAATATATTTAAGAGGTACAACCTGATGTTTTGATATGTAAGTTCTGATAGTTGAAAAAGATCTATTAATACTCAGCAATTAAAATTCTAGCAATTGGCAAAGTTTGGCTTGATGTTCTTAGAATCCTCTAGTCCAGTGGTTTCCAAATCTGATTACTTAGCAGAGTTACCTGGGCAGGTTTTGGAATAAGGTTCCCAGGTTTCACTCTAGCCTTAGAGTTGGGTTAGTCCTCTGGTATGGTTCATACTCTGCCCCCTCTCTCACTCTTGTTCTCTGATCACATATATTCCTAGTGATAGGTGAATAGGTGATATGAAGCAAACAAGTGAAGGGCTGAAAAATAGGAGTGGAGATGATGGGCAAGTTAGTGAGGAAGTAGTGTTAAGTCAGCAATGGGAAGTATTCGGGGATGAATGTTTCAGGCAGGGAGTAGCATTGCATGTTCATTGAATTAACCACAGGCCAGTGTGACTGGTGTGAATAAGAGAAGGTGCAGTGACAGGAAGGGGCTGGGGCCACATCAAGGAGGGCTTGTAAACACTGATGAAGAGTTTGGGTTTTGTTCTCTTAAGAAGTTTGAATTCTGTATGGAGTTTGGATTGTAGAAGAACAAAAGTGCAAACTATGAGACCTGAACTGTCCTGCTAACAAATGGGATTAAAGTGCTGGCACCGAAGATGGAGAGGGGAAGGCAATTTCAGGGTATATATTTTAAGGAAATCAACAGGACTTGCTGATGAGTCAGAGTTGGGGTGAGGGAGAGGATGGGGAAGCAACTATGGTACTGAGGGGGTTCTGCTGGAGGCAGTATAGGGCCTGGTTGCTCCAGTTGCCTTTTCTGTAAAATGAGGGTATTAAGGGAACTTCTCTACTGGGCTGGTGGCGAGCTGACATTTGGAAGATACTTAGGATAGAGTTTGGCACATGGTAAAATACTCTGTACCTATTAGAAGTGATGTGGATGATGGTGATTTGTCCAGGGTTGCACAGCTGGTCAGCAACAAGGCCAGGACAAAAAGCTAAGACTTAGCCTCTTAGTTTAGTGTATTTTATGCTACACTGAGCTGCCTCCTTCAATTACCTTTGAACTTTTTATTTAGCAGACCCTTGTTAGAGGTTTAGTCATCATGGTACGCAATGAGTTGTACTTACTGTAACATGAGTGTTGCACCAACCATGATAAATTGCTGAAGTTTTCTGTATAGCCTACAATTTCAGATTATTTTGGCTATCCATAAAATGGTGCCATTCCAGACAAAACACGGGCTGAATGGTGAGATGAAGGGGGTACTCAAAGAGAGGTGTTCTAGGGATAATTTCTAAATATTAAAGGAAATATCTTCCAGAATGTGCTCATGTTGTCCACATGCGCTGACTAGAGTAGGCACAGGCACCAACAGAGATGGCTCTAAGAGTCCTTATTCTAGGAAGTTATAGGTCATTGCATGCCAGGAGAAAAAAAGAAATAAAGCTAAGAATGTTAATGTAACTCCCCAAGATTGTCAGTTTTCTAGTGATACATCTTAAAGAAGTGTTTGAAGTGCTTCTATCTGTCAGTTTCAACTAAGCTAATTTTTAAAAATTGTTCTTTTTACTGTGCCTTTCTCATGAACTTCTGTGAGTTTAATGCATGCAATATGTGGGGGGAAATCCAATCAGCCTCCGTTCCCATCCCCCAAAGTCTGAGCCGCAGATTTTAGAAGCACATTATTGCACCTGCAAAGATTTGTCATTTTATTAAGTTGGATCTGAGACCATTTTCAGTGTGTTGTGTAGGAATTTCAGAAAGAGGTGAGAGAAAATGCCAACCGCCCCTCCCCCGTGTTGACTGGCTGTTTTGTTGCTCTTCTATCTCAAACAGCATGGGGAAGACTGTTCTTCATTACCAGAGAATGTGAGTCATTCCCAGATTTGTGTGATTGGGATTCCAAAGCATTGCTGTATCCGATGGTCTTATTAAATCCAAGTGTCAGTGCAGCCTTTTCAGACTGTAGAGGAGATCTCAGTTACAGCTGGTGACCTGGTTCTAGTTACTGCACAGAGACACTGGTGAGAGCAATAACCCCCAAGTACCCAGAATTCCACATGGATGGCTGTTACCAACTGCTCCCTTATCTGGAGTTTTCCTGGTTCACTTCATGGGCTTCACTACACTTCAGCTCCCTGTTTCTATCGTAGTTAGGATCTGTATACTTAGGGGAAAGTGTTCTAGTGTCCACAGACAAGCTTGTGCCAAGGTTAGTGTAGCTTTTGGAGGGTACTTCATTTCAGATTTACCCAGCCTAACAGTGCTAACTACCCTGAGTCAAGCATTTAGCAAGACACTCTCCATTACCAACATGGTCCAAACAAAACAAATAAAATATCAACCAAAGAGGGAGGAAACTATAGATGTTGCCAGAAAATTAGTTTGCTCTGTCTTTTCTTTCTTCTAGAGTGTTTCACAGCCAATGGTGCAGATTATAGGGGAACGCAGAACTGGACAGCGCTACAAGGGGGGAAGCCATGTCTGTTCTGGAACGAGACTTTCCAGCATCCATATAACACTCTGAAATACCCCAATGGGGAAGGAGGCCTGGGTGAGCATAACTATTGCAGGTAAGATGAGGCCAACTAATACTTTAAAAAAATCTATTCCATTCCTGCTCACAACTAAGCAAAGGTTTTTTGTCTCCTTTTGGTTAAATTAGAAGGCCTTTCTTAGTTACTATTTTTAAAAATCTTTCTCCCACACCTTACACACATACACACAATCATCACAATCTACCATTCTTTTTAATTTGAATTGCTTCAATGCTGGCTTTCAGAGCTCTCCTTTCCTGTCTGATCACTTTCTTGTCTCACTAGGGGAGTTTTCTTAGTTGGCCTTACCTCCAATGCGTAATACATAGACAGCAGAGCTGCCTAAGCTGCTGAGAATGTAGTGGTCAAACAGCACCATCTGTGACCCACACCTCCCTTGTTCTGAGCAAAGGAAGCTGCCTACATTATTCTACCTCTGGCTACCCAGGGTAACCTTGCTCTGGGAGCAGCTGGCTGTATCTGTCAGATTTGTGCTATTTACTTCCTTTCAACAAACTAAAGTATTTCTTTGCTTTTCACCTCCTGTCTGACTCTGGAAGGGGCTCTTTACCTGACATCCATGGTGCTTCAGATGGGTATTCACAGTTTTCTGGGGAGATGACCTATGGCTTTGATCAGATTCTCAGAGTTATCTATGATAGAATCACTGGTATGTAGAGACCAAAACAAAAATTGTGAACACTTTCGATTATGGTTTGTTTTTTTTTTTGCAGTTTTTGGCGAGGGCTGGGTTTGAACCTGCCACCTCTGGCATATGGGGCCGGCATCCTACTCCTTTGGGCCACAGGCGCCTCCCTGATTATATATTTTTTGCTACTTATAATTCAGATCCTGGTAACATGACTCATATTTCAGCAATGTGTTGAATTTAATTATTGTTAGGACAGGTGCAAAGGCAGCCTCTTGAGCCAGTGGGACAGGGAAAAATGATTCTAAGATATATGCTGAGCTACATACCATGTCCCTGGTTCTATATACTTTGGAGTCTCACTGTGGACCCAGCTGAGCCAACATGTATACTCCTGTATTGTGTGGGCCACACTGTTTACCTTCTGCCCTCTACATACCTTTGCTAATACTCTAGAGCCCTTGACATTGTCTTGAAGTCTCCAAGCCATTTGTTTATTTCTCTTATCCTTGTGCCTTCAGCGCTTTTCTTCACTTCTGCATTACTTTGTAGCAACTGACCATTCTCTCATAGTTGCAACTATGCATTATTTTTTATCTATTATTATAAAAGTGTTAAAAGTTTATTCTAAAAAAAAATTCTCAAACAATCCAGACATATATTGTTTAAAATTCCCCATTTTACCTCTTTCCAAAAGACCTTCCCCTACTAAGTCCATATTCCCAGAGATAACAACTTGTATATTTGCCACTTCACATTTTGCTACCTGTTGTATTTTATTTATTGTTGAAGTTATACAGGCTCATCATATAATTATTTTCTATTTTATTTTCAAAGTTATACTTTTTTGCATAAATTAAAAAATGAATCTCATTCCCCATTTCTGGTTTATTACCTTCCCCTAGTTTTTCTAGTTTTTCTTTAATAGGAATAGTTGGGTTGGGTTGGGAAGAATGTTTAGGAAGAGAATCAACTGTTTGTTTTTTTGTTTTGACATAGTTACTTATCTTCCTGTTCCAAGGTGTCTCTTGGTAGTAGGCTGTTGGTTTATTCTATTACTCTGTTACTTCATATTAAACAAGTCTTCTTAGAAGAGCTCCTGTTTTTAAGTTTGACTTTAAAGTAAATTTAAAATTTATAGTGAGGCTTAATTAATTTATTTATTTTTTCTTTCTTCTTCTTTTTTTTTTTTTTTTCTGAGACAGAGTCTCACTTTACTGCCAGAGTACTGTGGCGTCACAGCTCACAGCAACCTCCAACTCCTTAGGTGATTCTCTTATCTCAGCCTCCCAAGTAGCTGGGACTGCAGGCGCCTGCCACAACGCCCGGCTATTTTTTTGTTGCAGTTGGCCAGGTCGGGTTTGAACCTGCCACTCTCAGTATACAGGGCCAGTCCCCTACCCACTTAGCCACAGGCGCCACCCCAGTGAGGCTTAATTTATATGTAGGATTTTTTTTTCCCTGTAGATTAGCACCCATTTCTACTCACAGGCTCCTATAAGAATCCATTAAGAGAGTAGTAAGAGCCAGGAAGGACTACCTTTCTCCTTAGCTCTGGCTGGTTACCACCTCTCCTTTCATTTGATGGAATATACTAGACCTGAACTACTAGTTTATCCTTCAAAAAAGGGAGGCTGAAGGGTGGGTGATCTGGCTCATGTCTGTAATCCTACTATTCTGCGAGACTGAGATGGGTAGATTGCTTGAGCTCAGGAGTTCAAGACCAGCCTGAGCAAAAGTAAAACCCCGTCTCTAAAAAAATAGCTGGGCATTGTGGTGGGTGCCTATAGTCCCAGCTACATGGGAGGCTGAGGCAAGAGGATCACTTGAGCCCAAGAATTTGAGGTTGCTATGAGCTATGATGCCACAACACTCTACTGAGGGCAACAGACCTAGACTCTTGTCTCAAAAAAAAAGGGAGTTGGGCTGAAATTTTTGATGATTATCACATGAGACGCTCCAAGGCCTTTTGTTTTAGCACTGCAGCAAAGTAAGGATGAATTTGCTTATTCTTTATTAAGCTATTCTGATGCTTTTTAGTATGGTTTTGACATTGATAATAAACAGTTGTTTTCTAAAGGCTTCACCAAATACTACATCAAAGCCAAACACAAAATAGAGGGAGGAAAATGACAGTGAAATACTGTTTAAAGAAAGGCTTTGTACAAATTCTACTTTGATTTCTCTCAGCTGACATCCGACACCATGTTTGTCTAGTACAACTTTTTCAGACTCATCACACTTGAGATGCCTGAGAGTTGGCGAGTGATGGTAATGCATTTCTCTGGGCTCAAAGTATCTGGATTAGAAGGGAAAGCAGAGACTGGGGGAGAGCAGAGTTGGTGCTGGCACCTGCCTTTGGGCATAAGAAATAAAAGGAAGCTTTGTGCTTTGAGGAAGCTTATCTTCTAGGCCACACAATAGGCTTATCCCACTCTGACCTGATAGGGGTTGCTCCAAAGCTTCTGCTGTGGAGTCTTTGTGCCCATTTCCGGCCTAACTGGAGTGTCAGGTTTCCAGTGTTCTGAGTCTAAATAAAAGGGGCTTGGAAAGCACTGAAGAGCAGCCAGGCATTTCTGTGTGTCTAGCCACCCCTGCCATTTTTTTATCTGCTCATTATTGTCATGGTATCTCTAAGTTGAAAAGACCTTAAGGGAATTTATTCTGAGCCGTTCTCATTTATAAATATAAAATAAATCTTTAAAAAATATTGCTAGCTACTTGGGAGGCTGAGGCAAGAGAATTGCTTAAGACCAAGAGTTTGAGGTTGCTGTAAGCCGTGACTCCATGGCACTCTACCAAGGCAACATAGTGGGACTCTGTCTCAAAAGAAAAAAAAATAGGCTCAGTCCCATAGCACAGTGGATACGGCGCCAGCCGCATACACTGAGACTGGCAGGTTCAAACCCAGCCGGGGCCAACTGCAACCAATAAATAGCCAGGTATGTGGCAGGCGCTTGTAATCCCAGCTACTTAGGAGCCTGAGGCAAGAGAATCGCTTAAGCCCAGGGGTATGAGGTTGCTGTGAGCTATGATGCTACAGCACTCTACTGTAGTAGAGGGTGACATAGTAAGACTCTGTCTCAAAAAAAAAAAAAAAATTACTGCCATATCAGAAGTTGGTACCAGCATGTCAGGATCATACATTCTGTCTGAGATTCCAGCACTATTTACATTCTATCTGAGACTCTAGCACTATTTTCTTTTCTTTTTTTTTCTGAGACGGAGCCTCAAGCTATCCTCCTGGGTAGAGTGCCATGGCATCACAGCCCACAGCAACCTCCAACTCCTGGGCTCAAGCAAGTCTCCTGCCTCCCCCTCCCAAGCAGCTGGGACCACAGGCGCCCGCCACAACGCCCGGCCACCTTCTTTCTGGTTGCAGCCATCATTGTTGTTTGGCGGGCCCGGGCTGGGGATTCGAACCCGCCACCCTACATGTACGTGGCTGGTGCCCCAGCCGATTGAGCCACAGGCACCGAGCCTCCAGCACTATTTTCTTCAGAATTCTCTGAGGAATCTGTATTCTGGAGAAGGAATAGGATCCATTTCTATCAAATTTGAGTTTATTGGCCTGATCTTGATGACAGCTTGCCAGTGGAACCTTTATTATGCGAATTTTATTTTTTTATTTTTTTTATTTTTTTCTTGAGACGGAGCCTCAAGCTATCCCCCTGGGTAGAGTGTCATGGCATCACAGCTCACAGCAACCTCCAACTCCTGGGCTCAAGCGAGTCTCCAGCCTCCGCCCCCCAAGCAGCTGGGACCACAGGCGCCCGCCACAACGCCAGGCCATTTTCTGGCTGCAGCCATCACTGCCGTCTAGCCAGCCCGGGCTGGGGACTCAAACCCACCACCCTAGGTGCACGTGGCCAGCGCCCCAGGCGACCGAGCCACAGGCACCGAGCCGAGAATTTTTTATTTATTTATTTATTTGAGTCAGAGCCTCAAGATGCCCCCTGGGTAGAGTGCTATGGCATCCCAGCTCACAGCAACCTCCAACTCTTGGGCATAAGTGATTCTTTTGCCTCAGCCTCCCAAGTAGCTGGGGTTATAAGTGCCTGCCACAATGCTTGGCTATTTTTTGGTTGTAGTTGTCATTGTTGTTTGGCAGGCCTAGGCTGGATTCAAACCTACAACTCTGGTGTATGTGGTTGGTGCCTCAGCACCGAGCCCTATTTATTTATTGAGACAGAGTCTCACTTGGTGCCCTCCGTAGAGTGCCATGGCATCAGCTTACAGCAACCTCAAATTCTTGGGTTCAAGTGATTCTCTTGCCTCAGCCTCCCAAGTAGATGGGACTACAGGCACCAACCACAATGTCAGCTATTTTAAGAGACAAGGTATCCTGCTTGCTCAAACTGGTTCGAACCCGTGAGCTCAGGCAATCCACCTGCCTTGGCCTCCCATAGTGCTAGGATTACAGGCATGAGCCACCATGCACGGCCCCGTGAATTTTATTTTAATATTTAAAAATTATTAAGTTGAAGTATTCATTATAAAGTAAATAAGAAAATAAAGAAAACCCAAAAAGAAAAGAAATGAAAATCACCAATACTGCCATCATCTAGAGATATTTTTAAGAGTTTTATGTAGGCTGGGCATGGTGGCTCAAGCCTATAATCCTAGCACTCTGGGAACTCAAGGCGAGAGGATTGCTTATGCTCATGAGTTCAAGACCAGCCTGATTAAGAGCAGACCCCATCTTTACTTAAAAAAAAAAAAAAGAGAGAAAGAGAGAGAGAGAAACTGAGGCAAGAGGATCACTTGAGCCTAAGAGTTTGAGGTTGCCTGTGAGCTATGCGGCACTCTACCCAGGGCAACAGAGTAAAACTCTGTCTCAAAAAAAAAAAAAAGTTTTATGTATTTCTTTCCCTAAATATGTCTTTTTAGAACATCAGATTGTGTTATCCACTGTGTTTTATAATAGCCTCTTCTAAAAAAACAACTTAATGAGGCATTATGAATATATTTCCAAATTAATAAGAAAGTCTCTATGCCTTTTCCTTAGGTGCATAGCATTCCTTTATTTAATAACTCTATTTCTTTAACCAATCCTTTATTGTTGAATACTTGCTATATCCAACTTTTTTTGTTACATTATAAAAGTATTTAGTTGAACATCTTTATAAATAAAGATTTCCTTAGAATATATTTCTATGAGCAGAATATGAACGTTTTAACACAATAACTAAGAAAATTACATGAAGGCTATATTAACCAGTTTGATGGAAGTGTTTCGGATTGTTTGTGAAAACACCACACTATACCCCAGAAGTGCATTAATGTACACAGTTACCATTCAATAAAAATAAAATAAAATAAAAAAAGAATATATTCTTTTTTTTTTTTTTTTTTTTTTTAGACGGAGCCTCAAGCTATCCCCTTGGGTAGAGTGCCATGGCACTCTCCAACTCCTGGGCTCAAGGGAGTCTCCTGCCTCAGCCTCCCAAGTAGCTGGGACCACAGGCGCCCGCCACAACGCCCGGCCACAACGCCCGGCCACCTTCTTTCTGGTTGCAGCCATCATTGTTGTTTGGCGGGCCTGGGCTGGGGATTCGAACCCGCCACCTTAGGTGTACGTGGCTGGCGCCTTAGCTGATTGAGCCACAGGCGTCGAGCCAGAATATATTCTTTAAGAGGAAATTACCAAGTAAAAGGTTTGCATATTTTTAGAGCCTGTGGCTCTAATTATGAAATTGCTGCCCTGATCATTTGTGTTGGTTCACATTCTCGTAAGGAACATTGAGAGTACTTGTGCTCATCCAGCCATTGGAATCTCCATGTTCACATTCAAGGTGCCAGTGGTGTTTGGCATGATTTGTACAGTGGTCAGTTGTTCAAGTTACACTGTAGTGAATTTACCTAAACACATGTCACCTTTGCTTACTTCTCTACAAACTCTGAAGTATGTGTCAGAATAGATATGTTTGTTCTTGTAGTGTTTTTGTTGTTGTTGTTTTTTTAGAGACAGAGTCTTACTTTGTCACCCTCGGTAGAGTACTGTGGCGTCACAGCTCACAGCAACCTCCAGCTCTTGGGCTTGGGTGATTCTCTTGCTTCAGCCTCCCAAGTAGCTGGGACTACAGGTGCCTACCACAACACCTGGCTATATTTTTTTGTTGCAATTTAGCTGGGACCAGGTTCAAACCCCCCACCCTCAGTATATGGGGCTGGCACCCTACTCACTGAGCCACAGGCGCCACCTGTTCTTTAGTGTTATCATTTTTTTTCCTTCTTGGTAAGAGATGGCATCGAGTATATATACAATTATAAGAAATAATACAAAAGCTGAAGCAATTCCTTTCCTGTAAAACTGAAAATCAGTTGACTTGAAGCATCAAGAATGTTATTGCTAAGGGCCGGGCATGGTGGCTCATGCCTGTGATCCCAGTACTTTGAGAGGCCAAGGCAGGTGAATCACTTGAGCTCAGGAGTTCAAGACTAGCCGGACCAAGAGCGAGACCCCATCTCTAAAATATAGCCAGGGATTGTGGCGGGCACCATTAGTCCCAGCTACTCAGGAGGCCTGAGGCAAGAAAATTGCTGGAGCCCAAGAGTCTGAGGTTGCTGTGAGCTATAAGTGAGACTGTCTCAAAAAAAATACAAAATGTTATTGATTGTGTTCTTTTCCCCAACAGAAATCCAGATGGAGACGTGAGCCCCTGGTGTTATGTGGCAGAGCACGAGGATGGTGTCTACTGGAAGTACTGTGAGATACCTGCTTGCCAGAGTAAGACTACCATCCAACTTGATGGTTTATAGGACTTTGAACGCTAAGTGTGCAGAGTGGCCGGCCCCTACCAGAGGTCAGATGGTTCAGCCCAGTGGCTTTCATGATGCATGTGAAAAGAGAAGCCATCCTGGACTCAGGATTTTGTTGTTGAGGCTTTTCAGGGATAGGAATACCCATTTCCTCAGCACCCCATTCCAAGGGCATTCCTTTGATGCGTAAGCTGAATGAGAATTCTTACTTTTAGTTAATTTCTTCATGCTGATTCTTTTATGGAGAGAAAGCAACAGCTCAATAGCAGACTAAGGGAAAAAAAGGTACTTTGCACTTTTTAGAATAAATTTTTTGAAATGAGCATTTTTGTAAATAGTGATACTAAATTATAATACTACTTGTTATTATTTTTATTTGAAAGGGTCCCCTGAAAGATGATATTCAGTAAATACCTCTTTAAATACCATACAAAGCTGACATGATAGTTCTTTTAGCCACATTGGCATAAAGTATCCTATTTTTTTTGGTGATAACTCACAACCTAGTTTTGTCAGCTTTTAACTAAAAAGTGTATTTTCTAACAGTTTATTTATCAATTCCTGTATTCAGTTCATTGTATTCAAGGTACAAAGGCAAAAGGATATACTGACCATCAGGACTGTATGATGTAAAGATACAGTTATGTACTGGGTAGCAACATTTCAGTCCACAACAGACCAAATATACAACTGTGGTTTCATAATATTATAATGGAGCAAAACATTTCTTTTGCCTAGTGACATCTGTCATCATTGCTGTCAAGACATAGTGCAACACATTTATTACTCGTATGCTTGTGGTGATGCTTCTGTAAACCAACCTATCACATAGCCAGTCATATAAAATTATAAAATATAGAATTATATACAGTACATAGTATTTGATAATGATAATAAACAACTGTTGCTGGTTTATGTATTTTCTTTTTCTTTTTTTTTGAGACAGAGCCTCAAACTATTGCCCTGGGTAGAGTGCTGTAGCATGACAGCTCACAGCAACATCCAACTCCTGGGCTTAAGTGATTCTCTTGCCTCAGTCTCCCGAGTAGCTGGGACTACAGGTGCCTGCCACAATGCCCAGCTATTTTTTGGTTGTGGTTGTCATTGTTTGGCAGGCCTGGGCCGGATTCGAACCTGCCAGCTCTGGTGTATGTGGCTGGCACCTTAGCCACTTGAGCTACAGGCACCACCCTGGTTTATGTATTTTCTATACTATACTTCTTTTTTTTTTTTTGCGCTCACAGCAACTTTAACCTCAGTCTCCCGAGTAGCTGAGACTATAGGTGCCTGCTACAACATCCAGCTGTTTTTTCTATTTTTAGTAGAGATAGGATCCTGCTCTTGCTCAGACTGGCCTCGAACTCCTGAGCTCAAGCAATCCACATGCCTCAGCCTTCCAAAATGCTAGGATTACAGGCATGAGCCACCACACCTGGCTTTTTTCTTTTTAATATATTATGTTGCTGACGCTGGTCTCAAACTCTTGGTCTATCCTCTTGCCTCAGCCTCCTAAGAAGCTGGGACTATAGGCACAACTCACAGTGCTTGAGTTTATACTATACTTTTTATGATTATTTTATAGTATGCTCCTTCTACTTATTCCAAAAGAAGGCATTGTTACCATCTGAAGTGAAAAGCTCCATTCAGTTATTGCCCCTGAAGATCTTCCAGTGGGACAAGATATGGAGGTGAAGCCAGTGATGGTGAGGACCCTGGCTCTGTGCAGACCTAGGTTAATGTGTGTTCAAAGAGCTTATAGAATAAGGATATAAAAATAGAAAAAAAATTTTTTTTGAGACAGAGCCTCAAGCTGTCCTCCTGGGTAGAGTGCCGAGGCATCACAGCTCCCAGCAACCTTCAACTCCTGGGCTCAAGCGAGTCTCCTGCCTCCTCCTCCCAAGTAGCTGGGACCACAGGCACCCGCCACAACACCTGGCTATTTTTTGGTTGCAGCCATCATTGTTGTCTGGTGGGTCTGGGGTGGATTTGAACCTGCCACCTTGGGTGTACATGTCTAGCACCTTAGCCACTTAAGCCACAGGCGCCGAGCCAATAGAAAATATTTTTTACAGTTGTACAGTTTGTTTTAAGCTAAGTGTTATTACAAAAGAATCAAAAATTTAAAAAATTAAGAAGTTATATAAAGTATAAAAGTTATAGTAAGCTAAAGTTAATTTATTATTGAAGAAAGAAAAAAATTTTAATAAATTTAATATAGCCTAAGTGAGTGTTTAGAAAGTCTATAGTAGTGTACAGTAATGTCATAGGCCTTCACATTCACTCACTGCTCAGCCACTGACTCACCCAAGCAACTTCCAGTCCTGCAAGCTCCTTTCATATAAGAGCTGTCTATAGGTGTATCATTTTTTATCTTTTGTACCCTATTTTTACTGTTACCTTTTCTGTATTTAGATATATTTAGGTAAGTAAATTCTTACTGTTGTGTTACAGTTGCCTATAGTATTCAGTAAAGGAACTTGCTATTCAGGTTGTGGCCTAGGAGCAATAGGCTATCCCAGGTAGCCTAGGTCTGTAGAAGGCCATCCTATCTGAGTGTGTGCCAGTACACGCTAATGTTCATGAGATGTTCACACAAGGGTGAAATCACCTGGTGCATTTCTCAGAACATATCCCTGTAGTTAAGTGATGCATGAGTGTACTTTAAAACAAGGTAAAGAAAATAATTGTAAAAAGGTTTTGTAGAAGATTTAAAGTTTAGAATCTAAAACTAGATCTGGTACTATAATGAGTTTATTTGTACAGTGTATATAAACATTTTTAAAATGGGACAGAGGAGTAATGTTTCTTGGTGCTCAGAACTAGAGAAAAAGACAGTTCATTCATAATCATTCTCATTGGCTTATTTTTTCCTTATTATTTGAATCTACACTTTGTCTTGCCACCTTTCACATCCTCAGCTCAGGAGGCTTGTGTATGTGGAGTAGCATGGAGATGTACAGGGAACCTAGAATCCCTCTTACTCATCCCTGGAATAGCAGTCTAAATTCTGACACTTCCAGGGGTGAATGCAGCCCCTGACCAGAGCCATGGCCCAGTACACACCTCTCCTAATTTAAACTTTCAAAATGCCACCACTTCCTGGCAGTTAGGCCCTAGCGTCACTGTCCTTACAAACTTAGTGTGCCTTAATCCAGTTCCCAAATTAAGAAAGTAGTAAAGACCAGAAGAGTGGGCTTTTGCTCAGTCTGCTTAATCAGATTTTTAAAATGAAAACCATCTCATTTGGCTCTAGTTATGTAAAGAAGAAAGGAGCAGGGGGAGAGGAAGGCAGATTTTCCTCGGTCCATTTGTTCTACACAAAGATAGTCTTTTAGTACCAGCCTATGTCATTCTCTCAGGAGTAGCAAAGAGGGGGTTTCAATCTGGGTACTTTCATTTGGAAAGATAATCTTCAACTTCCATTTATAAAATACAATCTGGGCCAATCACTGCTATTTCTTGTGGCATTGAAACTAGGTTCCAGAAGAGAGAATCACAACAAAATGGTACAAGCCATCTAGTGTGCCTCTAATTTGTAATGCATGTATTTTCTGGATATGCCTTCCTGTTCCAAAAAGGAAAATTAAATATTATTTCAGATTTTTTTTTTCTTTTGTGGCCCTTTGATAACTCTCTCAAAGCTGTAAAGCTGGCCTTAAAATGCTCTGGGTAGGAAGACTTTCAGGAGCTGGGAATGAGAACTCAGTGGTACCTGGTTATTTGGCTTTGGTTCTTAGGAAAACCCTCCAATTCACTGTGTGGGCACCAGGGCTCCCCATCAAGCTCAGCCTCAGACCTAGGAGTCGGGCAGAATATTGTATTTCTAGTGTGTTCGATTAACATAGCTAAGGAAGAACTCTTGTGCTGTTTGCAGCAAGAGAACTTAGTAATTACCAGTGGATGTAACAGAAATGCAGCCTGCTTATTTTAGGCTATTTTTGTCCTATTTCTGGATGTGGAGTCACAGTTTTTATGAATAATACTAACCCCTCTTTGTGAAGTCGGCTATTCATGATTAGCATTGAACTTGTCATACAGGAAAAGGCCTGTGACATGCTCAGATTCCTGCAAGTTCATATGTGAATATACCAGACCCAGCAGGAGCCAGGGGACATGAATGTTTAGGGACAAAGCAGAATCTGGCTGAATGGTGGACTGTTGTGTGGAGATGAGAATCTCTGCCCTTTGCCATATTTGTTATACGAAGAGTTGCAACAAACAGGAGGCAAAGATGAAGTTTGATTCAAAAGCAAAGAGAAAATTAGAACTTGTGCTCTTGACCTATAGAGCATGGATCAGAACCTACTATTAAAAGGAGAACAACTCCAAGGTAATTGGATTTGTCACTTAAACTGCTTCTGCCAGTATGTTTCTGAGAAACCTCAAGTTCTTACAGCAATGAGGTAAAACACAGACTAAATAACATAAAAAATAAAAGCAAATAAAGATACATGCTGAAATATTTGTGGTTAAAATGACATTATATCTAGGATTTGTTTTAAAACAATCCAGTCACTCAAAGAGTGACTAGGTTAGGGTGAGGGAAATAGATGAAACAAGAAGGGTTAAAAAAAAATTGTTGGTCCTGAGTAAGGGGTTCATTATTTTTTCTACCTTTGTTTTTTTTTTTTAAGACAGAGTCTTGCTTTGTTGTACAAGCTTTTTTTTTTTTTTTTTTTTTTTTTAGACGGAGCCAAAAGATATACCCCTGGGTGGAGTGACATGGCAACCCGGCACATGACAAACACCAACACCTGGGCGCAACCGAGTATACAGCCGCAGCCACCCAAGAAACAGGGACCACAGG
>CAUYQV010071971.1:0-15306 GCA_963574575.1 Galagoides demidoff | reverse complement strand
CCTTGCCTGGTTCCTGATCTGAGTGGAAAGGATTTCAGTTGTACTCCATTCAATACGATATTGGCTGTGGGTTTGCCATAGATGGCCTCTATCAGTTTAAGAAATGTTCCTTCTGTACCTGTTTTCTTAAGTGTTCTGATCAAGAAAGTATGCTGGACATTATCAAAAGCTTTTTCTGCATCAATTGAGAGAATCATATGGTCTTTTTTAATTTGTTTATGTGATGTATTATATTTATGGATTTACATATATTGAACCATCCTTGGGACCCTGGGATGAAACCCACCTGGTTGTGATGTATAATTTGTTTGATGTGTTGTTGGATTCTGTTTGCTAGGATCTTATTGAATATTTTTGCATCAATATTCATTAGAGATATGTCTATAATTTTCTTATCTTGTTTGGTCTTTTCTGTTGGGAATCAGGGTGATATTTGCTTCATAGAATGTGTTGGGAAGTATTCCTTCTTTTTCTATGTTTTGGAAAAGGTTAAGCAATATAGATACTAGTTTTTCTTTAAAAGTTTGGTAGAATTCTGATGTGAAGCCATCTGGTCCCAGGCTTTTCTTTTGGGGAAGATTTCTTATAGTTGATGCTTTTTCAGAACTTGTTATGGGCTTGTTCAACATTTCCACTTCTTTCTGGCTAAGTCTAGGAAGGAGGCATGTTTCCACCTTCTGATCTATTTCCTTCAGATTTTCATGCTTGTGAGAATAGAGTTTTATGTAATATTCTTTAAGGATTTGTTGAATTTCTGAGGAGTCTGTTGTTATTTGGCCTTTATCGTTTCTGATTGATGAAATTAGGGATTTTACTCTTCTGCTTCTGGTTAGGTTAGCCAAAGGTTTATCTATTTTATTGACCTTTTCAAAAAACCAACTTTTTGATTGATTGATGTTATATGATTCCTTTGTTTTCAGTTTCATTTAGTTCTACTCTAATTTCTTTTCTTCTGCTATGTTTAGGGTTGGAATGTTCTTCCTTTTCCAGTTGCTTGAGGTGTCCCATTAAGTTGTTGACTAGGTCCTCTCTTTCTACTCATTTGAGGAAGGCTTACAACACTATAAATTTCCCTCTTAGGGCTGCCTTTGTGGTATCCCAGAGGTTCTGGTAATTCATGTCTTCATTATCATTTTGTTCCAAAAATTTGGTAATTTCCTTCCTAATTTCATCTATGACAAAACTATCATTCAGCATGAAGTTATTTAGTTTCCATGTTTTGTATGAGTATGAGGATTTCTGTTGTTACTGAGTTCAACTTTTATTTCATGATGGTCTGAGAAAATAGAAGGAATCATTTTTATTCTTTCAAATTTGCTGAGATTAGACTTGTGACCTAAGATGTGATCAATTTTGGAGGATGATCCATGGGCTAATGAGAAGAATGTGTATTCAGTTTTGTTAGGATGAAATGTTCTGTAGATGTCTGTTAAATGCAATTGTTGAATGGTTTAGTTTAAGTCTAAAATTTCTTTGCTTAGCTTCTTATTGGAGGATCTATCCACCACTGCCACAGGGGTGTTAAAATCTCCGACTGTTATGGTGCTGGAGGAAATCACATTGCTCATATCTGTTAGAGTCTCTCTTATAAATTGAGGCGCATTCAGGTTCAGTGCATAAATGTTAATAATTGAAATCTCATCATGTTGAGTATTGCCCTTAACAAATATGAAGTGACCATCCTTATCTTTCCTTACTTTTGTTGGTTTAAAGCCTATTGTATCTGCGAATAAAATTGCAACACCTGCTGTTTTTCTGATTTCCATGTGCCTGAATTATCATCCCTTCACCCTGAGTCTGTGTTTATCTTTTAAGGTAAGGTGAGATTCTTAAATGCAGAAGATATCTCACCTGAGTTTTTGTATAAAGTCAGACAACCTGTGACTCTTTATAACAATTTAAGCCATTCACATTAATTGAGAGTATTGATAAACCTGGTAATACCTGGGTATTGAGTTTTTCATTTTTAATCCTTTCACCACTATGGAAGTTGGAATTTGATCAAAAGTTTCTGAGTGAGTTTACTTTGGTGGTGGAGGATTGTACTGTTCATTATGGAGGATAGGTCTCAGAATATCCTGGAGGACTGGTTTAGTTATGGCAAATTTCTTCAACATGTATATGTCATTAAAGTATTTAATTTCTCCATGAAACTCAGTTTAGCTGGATACAGGACCCTGGGTTGAAAGTTATTTTGTTTAAGGAGATTAAAGGTCAATGACCCACCCTCTTCTAGCTTGAAAGGTTTCAGCAGAGAGATCTGCAGTCATCCTAATATTCTTCCCCTTGTAGGTTAAGGTTTTCTTACGTCTGGTTGCTTGCAGAATTTTCTCCTTCATATTAACTTTGGCAAAGCTAATTATAATGTGTCTATGAGACTTTTGGGTGGGGGGGGGGGGTTGAGTTGTGCTGGTGTTCCGAAACTGCTATCTGAATTTCAGAATCTCTTGGTATGTCTGGAAAATTCTCTTTGATTATTTTGTGAAGTAGAACATCTGTCTCCTTCAGGAATTCCTATAAGGCAAATATTAGATCTCTTTAAATTATCCCAGAGCTCTCTGAGAGAATAATCTGTTTTTGCTCTCCACTTGTCTCCCTCTTTGAGCGTTTGGGAGCGTTCAAAAGCTTTGTCTTCAGTGTCAGAGATCCTTTCTTCTGCCTGTTCCATTCTGTTACTGAGGGATTCTACTGAATTTCTCAGATCTTTGAGGGCTGCTAGTTCTTGCCTCATGTGTCAAAATCTTTGGTGATTTTGTCTTTGAAGTCATTGAATTCTTGAGACATCTTTTGAATTACTCCTTGAAATTCTAATTCCATCTTTACCTCCATTCTGTTGATCTTATTTGCATCCAAATTCTGAACTCAATTTCTGACATCTCAATCATTTGTTTATGAATGGGATCTTATGCTGCATCTGCCATATCATTCCTTGCAGGAGTTGATCTACTCTGATTATTCATGTTGCCAGAGTTTTCCCCCTGATTCCGCCTCATGATTGTCTTTCACTGGTTAGCTAGATGAGCAGGTAAGGTGAAATTGGATTGGGAGCTCCTGGAGTTGTGGTTAACCAGCCCTTTGTCAAGGATCTGGTACTGGTGACTGCAGCTTTTTCCCCTACAGCTTTGCAAAGGACCCATACAGTATTACCAGCTGAGGCTGAGGAAACCTGCTTGGTGTGGTGGGGTTAGGTGGCTCTGTCTTGTATTCAGCTGGTCCTTGTCTTATCCTAGTGGATCAGTGACTCTGGTTTACAGTCTTTGCTGTAGAGAAATTTAAGATACCCCATCCACATGGACAACAACTGGAAGAGGAAAATCAACCCTTCCTGTTACCACACAACCAGGGTACCACCCAAGAGGGTCCTTGGGTTATTGGCCCAGGTTAGGAGTTCCAAACCAATTGACCCAGTCAATACAAACTCTCAAGTGGGAGAGTTCAAAAGGTCTCCAGCAACTAGATGGTGGAGGTCTGCTGGCTGCTCAAATTTGTCTTACTCTTGTGCTCTGTGGAGTCAAAATGGCCCATCCAGTAGCAGAGTTAGACCAGGGGGCTGTGCTTTTTCTCCACTTTGCTCCTCTTTCACACTCAGTCACTGGTGACCCCACAGGGCTGAGGTCCTGCTCCTATCAGTAAACAGATGTGCCAGGGCTTTGTGCCTGTCAGAGTCAAAGTAAGGTCAATGCCCCCTCGGCCCAGCCTTTACTCTCTACCACCAGCCGGCTGGAGGAGCTGAGGCCTGCCTGCTTTGGGTATTCAATAGCTACTGGGGATTATTCCACCTGAACTCAGTCTAATCCTGAGGATAACAAGTCAGCAAATGCTTTTCTCCCTCAGCCACTGCTCCTTTGCCCAGCTGCTCTGCAGCACCAGTATCCCTATAGAGCAAGGTCTCCTTTCCTCTGGCAGTCCTCAGAGTTGAGGAGGTATCTCTCCAAGATTAGACCCCAGCAGGATCACTCTGTTGTTGCTGAATCTTTGTGGAAAGTGACCTGTGCAGCTCCCAGGCGACTGTGACAGCCAGGGAGTTGGCTGTAGGATCAGCTCCGGGAATGTGGGGCACAGGGATCCAGCAGCAGGATGGGGGATGCTGCACATGGTTCTGGCAGTGCAGGGTGCCCGGTGACTTTGGCAAGGAGAGCTTTCAGCCCACAAGTCTGGCAGGGCGGGGCTCAGTGTGGAGGCTCCAGCAGGGCTGAATGCAGGGCACAGGGCTCTAGCAGGGTGGAGGGAGGCGTGTGCTGCTCACGAGCCTCTTCCCACAGTCTCTGTAAGGGTTAAGCTTCTGGATTGTCAAGCAAGGGGGGAAAGGTGGACTGGAAGTTTAGAATGGCAGGGAAAACGTTAGTTCAATTTTCCTGCCTGGCAGGAGAGTGCTCAGGGTCACGACACGGTCCCTCTGGGGAAGCAGTCCCCACTTCCTATAGCTCTCACCCATGGAGAGACAAGAGGTCCTCAGTTCACCACTCGCCTGTAGAAAACCTACAGGAGCAAAAAAAAAAAAAAACACAACTTTCTTGGGGGAGGGGACGGACACTTTGCTTTGGAATGAATTTTGTGCCTGAAGTTTGCTTTCTTGGAGTCACAGCTTGCCTCAGCAGAGGTGACATGCACTTATCACTCTTCTCTCTCGGCTCAGCTCCCAGTCTTCAGCTTAATTAGGTACTTTCTGGACATTATTCTTCCCTCTGAATGGGAGCTTCTGTCGGAGGCTGGCTCCTGTTAGCCGTCTTGACCCTCCCCTAAACATGAAATTCTAATACACATGAAAACAGTATGCTAAGTGAAATAAGCCAGACCCAGAAGGACTAGGACCGTATGATTCCACTTATATGCTGTGATGGTTAATAGGAGGTGTTTAGAATAGGTAAATAGAAAGCAGGAGAGAGGTTAGCAGAGTCTTGGGGGAAACCAGAATGGAGATTTATTGTTTAGTGGGTACACAGTTTATTTTCGTATTTATTGTTTGGTGGGTACAGAGTTTCTTTTGCTATGATGAAAAAATCTTTCAAATAGTGATGATGGTTTACAACATTGCAAATGTAATTAGTGTTACTGAACTGTATGCTTAAAAATGGTTAAAATACATTGTGTATGTTTTACTACAATAAAAAAATACATAAATATCACTCTTAAGAAGCATGATGTAGCATATTTTTTCCCACAATCAAGGGGAGAAAAGGTTTTTAATTAAAATAAAAAGTAAATTGAGAGAAATCTGTGGTGCCAGATCAACAAATTACAAATCTATAGACTGAATAGGCACTGGCATTTCATAACTAAATAAGCTTTTGATATAACAGATTCTACATTTCAGAAAGTAGATATAAAAGAAAAACTATTAAAACTGCCTTATCCTCCTTATCCTATACTTTTAGACACCTAGGTTTCAGTAAGATATTAAATATACTTAGTCTATTGCTCAAGTCTTTGATCGAGATACAGGAGGCAACAAAGATTGTAAAGATCTATCTCTATTTTTCTGAAGTTCTAGTGCTGTATAGTCGATTTGCCTATTAATAAATAATAGATCTTTCTCCAGTGTGTGAAGAAACTTTCTAGTAGCAAAGGTATCACAATTGCCAGAAAACGTAGCATATATTCCTTGGAAAATTACTATTGATAACAGCAAGCTGCTTTATCAGTAACACCTACATACCCAAACCAAACACATTCATAAAACTTAGACTGTACATACAAGATTATACCCAATTGGCGGCGCCTGTGGCTCAATCGGGTAAGGCGCCAGCCACATACACCTAAGGTGGCGGGTTCGAATCCCCAGCCCGGGCCTGCCAAACAACAGTGATGGCTGCAACCAAAAAATGGCCAGGCGTTGTGGCGGGCGCCTGTGGTCCCAGCTACTTGGGAGGCTGAGGCAGTAGACTCGCTTGAGCCCAGGAGTTGGAGGTTGCTATGAGCTGTGATGCCATGGCACTCTACCCAGGGGGATAGCTTGAGGCTCCGTTTCAAAAAAAAAAAAAAAAGATTATACCCAATTATTTAAAACAACCCAAAACTACCTAGGCACAGTGGTTTTTGCCTATAGTCCCAGCACTAGCAAGGCTGATCACTCGAGCCCGGAAGTTTGAGACCACCCTGGCCTCATCCCTAAAAGATAATAATAATAATAATAATAATGAATAGGCTCAGCTACAGGTGCTGAGTGGCTAAGGCACCAGCCACATACACCAGAGCTGGCAGGTTCGAATCCAGCCTGGGCCTGTCAATGACAACTACAACAAAAAGTAGCCAGGCATTGTGGCAGGCACCTGTAGTCCCAGCCTACTTGGAAGGCTGAGGCAGGAGAATCATGTAAGCCCAGGCGTTAGAGGTTGCTGTGAGCTATGACACCACAGCACTCTACCCAGGGCAACAGCTTGAGGCTCTGTCTCAAAAAAAAATAAGAATAATATAATGAATAAAAAAGCAAAATTAGTCAATTTTAGTAATTTGTCATCTTTAATATAATACATCTCTCTGTCACTACTCCCTAACCCTTTTTTGTCAAGCCACCTCTCTACCTGTCCTATCCTGCTTACCTATCAGGAAGGAATGTCATCGGAACTTTTATATCTCACGTAATAAAATTTATGTTCTTTGACTCTAGACGTTCAAAGAGGAAAAGTATCTCTGTGATGCCTATCAGTGTGCCGATGTGATCTGGCAATATGGGCTGCTGAAGAAGGGATACGGGCTCTGCCATGGCGCTGCTGGGAATGCCTACGCCTTCCTGAACCTCTACAACCTCACCCAGGACATGAAGTACCTGTACAGGGCCTGTAAGGTAGGAGCCAGAACGGCCCAGTGGATGGTAGCTCTTCCAGGAAGTTGGAGAAAGGGCTCGAATTTGTCTGGTTTAATTAGTTTATTCCTAAAACTATCCATGAGTCTATAGATAACAAACACTGTTAAGAAAAATCGTCAAAAGCCTTTCAGTTAAATTATCATTATTTTAAAAGGACATAATTCTACTTAACAGCATTTGTGGGAGAAAAAAGAAAGATACAGGGTAATTTTGTTCCTTTCTTCTTTAATAATTTTGGAGATAGGTGGCTCAGATAGCTCATTAAATTTCTCCTGTGTAACATGGATAGTCTCTTTCAGACCACCCATTTCTCTGCATCAATCCCTTTTTTCTGACTTAAAAGTAGTTTTTGACTTTTCAGAGTAATTTGTAGAGACAACCTCTGTTAACTTTTGGGAGTCTGTAAAATAAATCACTATACTAATTTAGCTTGACCTCATTTCCAGTTTGCTGAATGGTGCTTAGAGTATGGAGAGCACGGGTGCAGAACACCGGACACCCCCTTCTCCCTCTTCGAAGGTATTTTTCACATTTTACATATTTGCCTTCTAATATCAGCATCTACTTCTCTGCCTGGTAATTAATATATTTGAATTTGCATTTCATCAAAGAATCAACTTTATAGTTATTTTTTAAGTTACTTACTTCCTAACATGAGAAGTTAGTATTACCAACCATTTAGCACACATAACAACCACAGACCTAATACTAGTAGTCATAATCATGAATCCCAATTATGAGGCTAGGCATTTTGAAGATGAGATAAATCATTATAGCAATGACGTTCAGGCTTTACTACCGCCTCGTAACAGATAAAAAAACTGAGACTTAGGCAAGTTATGTGGCCCACAGTGTCATGGTGAAAGAGCTCACATACAGTCAGCAGCAGGGCTGTCACTTGAACGTGTCTGGGTCTATCCTCTCTCCCATCTTGTACCTAAACATAAAGGCTAAACATTCAGTGATCTCTTCTACTGGTGAACTGCAGTATACATAGGGAGAAATATAGACAGATTCCCCTTATTTTAAATTACCATTAATATTGTCATGTATAGTAAAAAAACGGACTCATTCTATAAAATAAAGTCTTTGGTATAATAACTTTTGCTTCTTTCTCTTTCTTCAGGAATGGCTGGCACAATATATTTCCTGGCTGACCTGCTAGTCCCCACAGAAGCCAAGTTCCCTGCATTTGAACTCTAAGAGGAAAGCATGCCCCACAACTCTGCATGACCCTTTCTGTACACGCAAACCTGGCTAACTGCTTTTGTTGCTGTTCAAGGAAACACAGAGTCAAAACACGTACTTGATTTAGATTTTTTTTTCCAAATTTATCTTTAGTTCATTTTCTTTTTTTATCATTTACTTTTATTTTAAAGTATCCAAAGATACTTGAGTTTATTCCTGGATGGTAGGTGATAGATATAGCATTTTGAGGTCATATACGTATATTTCAGAACTTGGAAGAAATCTTATTTAAGTTTATGAATATAACTGTTACTATTCTAAAAATCCTTAAAAGAAACTAACTATAAAGGGAGATAAATATGTGACTGTTGTTAGAAATTGCCCTCTATCTCTTCTTTGTAATATTTTCCCTCCAACAGGAGGGCAGGTAGTTTTACGAATTTTCTCTTTAGTGGTTAATTATGAAAAGGGACAAAAATATACCTTTGTTGCTTCCATGGGAAAAATTCCAAGAGCTGAAAACTGGACTGGGGACCTAAATGCCAGTTTTTAAATTCATGACGTCTGTGTGGACTAGAAGTGATTGTGCTTTCAAATTTGCTTTTGTCAGAAGGCGTCTAGGCTTCATCAGCCAACAATACGAACAAAAACTACTGAAAACATGGTGGTCGTTGTGAAAATTCTCATTTGAAGGTTTAGTTCAAGATAAGCTAATAACAGTTACTGTTTTCTCTAAAACTATCTAGTATATTTTGAAACTGTTTATTTAAATTTGTTTTTCTGTAGTCATAAAAGATCCGGAAGCTAGTTTTCTGTGTACAGATACTCTGAGCAGCCCGCTCTGTTTGACTGACCTTCTAAACTTCAACTTGTGTTTCACTTACTTTATGGTGACTATGCCTTAGTGCTGACTGCTTGGTATAAGCCATTTTCTAACTATATTTTCCTTCCTATCAATTTTTCTGAACATTGATCTCTTCACTAAATAGTATAGCATTCTACTTTTGTTTTTACAAAGGGACAAGAAGGGGAATGCTTTGTAGCCAGTAACTTGAACAAGAATACTAAGCTTTTGATAGAAATGCTGTTTCTTTAAGAGGTATTATCCAGAGTTCATGCTTAGAACAAATGGATCTGTGCATATCATAGGCTTAACAGTGTCTCAGTTCTGAGACCACAGAATTGGGTTTTACTTGGTAGGTGAAGACTCAGTTCCTGGGGCTTCAAACTCTGTATAAATGTTTTGACTCATCAGCTTCTACTTCTACTCCTCAGTCCTGTTTTCTCTTTTTTGACTAATTTTGGAAAATTTGCAGCTTCAAAATAACAGGGTCTAAGAGTTCTTAATGTGCCTATTTCTTGGCTCTCTTGGTCATAAAAACATGTTATTTTTTAATGGAACTTTGAACCAATTCCCCCTTCAGTGCTGTTTCCTGTGGGTAGCAGTCCTCTATTATTTTCCGTTTAGCACCAAAATAGCTAGTATTATTGGAAATCATTTAACCTTTGAAAGGCCACTGACAGTGGGCTCTAAAAAGCAGCCCCCTGCTGAGTTCCTAGGATTAGTTTGCTCTTTCTGTGACTTGTGTACATTGGTGATTACTTGTGGCTCTCAGATTCCTGCAGTGCTGCTAGGAAGCTGTGTGCAAGCTACACCTTTCTTGTGAAAGTCTCCAATCAATGAGGTCATCATTTGCAGTCAGAAGCAAAGCTAAAATACCTTTGGCTGCGTGTCCAACTTAAAAGAAGGGATCTCATTTGGTTAGTTAAATGTCTGAATTATTCTATGCTTGTCCTTTCAGCTACCATAGTTACTAACTAACAGAGGGAAAGAACAAGACACAATCTCTCTGAACCAGAGGACACTTCATCATGATGCTCCTCCACGCATTTTGATTAATTTAATCCCAGGAAGACTTAAAGGCAGAAGAACGTTTCAAATAAGATTTTTGTTAGTATCTGAATTTCTTTTTAGTTACTGTCATCCATTAACAAATTCATCAACACAAATATGATTCAAAGGGTTTTCTTAACTTTTTAGGATGGATTAAACTATAAGGATTTCATATCTGTGTCATTGTTTTATTTATGCTTGAGAGCTAAAAAAGTTTTGGTGGGATTTTAAACTCAGGCAAAGCTACAATGCTGAGAACAGTCACCTAACTGATGACCAAAGCGCCTTTTGCACTAGCTGTCTTAGTTTTGAAGGGAATTGGCATCATTGTTTCAGTTTTGTTATTTTTTCCCCCCAAAGGAAAAAGATTTAATATAAAACTTCAAGATTCACATCATGATAAACAATAACATTTATGAAATATCCCATTGTTGAGTTCCACTTTCTGTCTTTTCTGTTTTGACTAATCCCACCACCTCAGCCCATCCTTTTCTACTGCTTTCCCCTGTGTCCACAAGTTCCATTGACAGATTCCCATCTTGCAGGTGATGGAGAAAGTTGACTCCTATATGAGCTAGAATGGTTACTATTGTCATTTTTTAAGACTAGTCAGGTGCAGTTGTGAGAAGGAAGGAAAGAGTAGTAACAAGACATTCTAACTGACTGAACAATAATTGAAATAACTCACTACCTTCAAAGCAGTCTATTTTTTAAAAATTTCACCAACATCTAGGTAGTATCTGAACCTTCTTTCCCTGTTTACTAAAATATATTGGTTAGCTGTCCATCCTTCTAGTTAGAGCTATTTTATTTTCTGCTTTTATATGATTTTTGGATGTGTACGTTGGTGGGAGGAAAGCATATTACATGTACATGTGTTTGTTGTCACCCTATATTGCTAAAATGTATTCTCCAATAATTCTTTCAAAGAAGGTATACAAGAAATAGACTTCCTAAGTTCTTCGATATCAAGAAATATCTTTAACTTTCCGTGAAAATCAAATGCCAGTTTGGCTGGATGTAGAATTCTAGGTTTAAAGACTTCATCCTGCAGGACTTTTATGACAGCACTCCATTTACTTCTGGCATCCAGAATATCCAATGATAAATCTGCTGTCAGTCCGATTCTTGTTCCACAGTAGGTTATCTCTTTTCTCTTTCTGGAAAGCCCTTAAGATTTTCTCTTTCTCACTAGAATTGCAAAATTTTACCAAGTTGTGTCTAGGAGTGAGTTTCCTCTTATTAGTCTTACTGGGTATTCATTAAGCGCTCACAGTCTCAAGAGTCAACTCTTTCTTTAACTCCAGCATCAGTTCTGTTTCTGTTACATTTTTCCCTGGGAGATTTTTCTTCCTTCCCAAAAGTTGCTCACTGGAAAACTCAGTAGGATCTGTTATCTTCAAAGGTTGTCAGGCAGTATTTATTTATCCTTTTACATATTTCTGTTGGCTCTGAGAAAGTGCAAGTGGTTAATTTATCAACATGTGAAAAGTGTTAACATCATGATCCCACTGGATGTTGATCTCATCTGAGTTTAGTCTTTAATCATCAGAGTCATTGGCTCCGTTTTCATCATTGATGTCAATTCCAAGTCATTGGCATCAAATGCCTCCGTGGTAGATAGAATTTTGATAAAAGTGGATCTAAAGCCACTTTGTCCCCTTCACACGTCCCTCAGTTATTTGATTATTTGTATGATGATGCCCTGCCTTTGACTAGCAGATTTTGTAATATAAAGAATATTTCAAAGTACTCTTGAATATTTACTCCTACATTCCCTTGGTTACTAGAACTCGTGTAGTGCTTTATCATTCATACTGAATTCTTATTTTATTTCTGCTTCTCTTAAATAAGTCAGAGCACCCCCATGCTGTATTTTCTGTACTGCTAAGTTATCTCTAATAGATACAAGACAAAGTGTATGGGATATTCAGAGAACCAAATCTACTGTTATAGATTGTCTTTTTATGGAAGGACTGGGATCATATGTATTTCTGTGTTCTGTAAAGGATTTGACTTGCTGGTTCTCAATAAAATTTTATTAACTCTATATTGTCACATGGTTTTTGTTTGCTTAATTTTAAACTGGGGAAATATTTTCCTTCAATTGCAAATCACTTTTTCTCTATATACTGATTCCCTAGAGCTTATTCCTTTTTCTTCATTGTTGAGTCAAACAAGATTTGTGCTACCGTCTGAAAATAGAGATTTATAAGAGGAAAATACTTTTAAATATGATTGTTATACATGTAGAAATAGGAGGAATCTAGTAGGCTTCAAGCACAGCAGTATATTAACCATCTCATACATGACATCTGCTCTGTGGTTAATAACTAAAGCCCTAATTTGAGAAACTGATTTCCCTGGTGACCAATTCTGAAAGGAACTTTGAAAAGGGGATTAAATGAGGCATAATTATAAAATATATATTAAGAGGTCAGAAAGGAGTTCTACTGAATCACTTGAGATGACTTTGTACTACTACTCTTCATGACACAGCTAGTTAGTGTCACTTAGCAGAATAAAGATTTGCCAAATTATAAAATACTTGTTTTCATCTCTAAATTACATTTTGTCCTCCGGTACATATGATTAAAATGCCCTTCATACCCCTAGTCTGTTGATTGAATGACTCATAACACCAAGGATAAATGCAGAGTTATTTTTATTTCTCTCATTTGAATACGTAAAGGTGTACATGGTTATAGCAAATCTTTAGATGCAGGCAATGAGGCATGGAGAGGACAGTGTCTTGCAGAGGTCACAGAAACTCCAAAATGAAGCTTCGGGAGGTATTACTAACTCTCCACAAGATAAATTTCAGTTGATAAGGCCAGCTAACACTATTCTCTAGTTTACCACTTCCTGGCTTATCTGCCTACCAGGAGAAGAATAAGGACAAACACGTTAAATTGCACCACAGTTGTAATCTCATGAACAAAAAAAAGTTATTTGTCTCTTGTGACTTATCTGTGGTAATTTGATTTGCTTTCTCCTAACTGCATTAGAAAAGACCTTTGCCTCCTCATACTCTTCAAATAGAAGAGAATAGTAATTTTATGTCCAAAATAGTTGCCACTGTGGATTTGATGTCATTAAAACCCTCATGTATTCTCTATTCTTACAAGTATCACTTCAACTGAGCACAACCTACAAGCCCCTGAAAATTTGCTTTCTCAGGGTTTCCCATCCAAGTTCACCCCATCTTTCTAAAGCTAGTCAATTAACAAAGCAAGACAACACTGGCTTTTTTATAATGGCAAACATGTTGGCTTCATTGGTCCCATTATGTGAACTGTCCAAGCACTATTTTCCAGAAACCTTGTGCTAGTGGATCCTTGGGGACTTATTCAACAATTTCAGGAGTAATAAGAGAAAGCAGCAAACACAATAAGCCAAGAGATGAAATAATGAGGATTAAGAAATGAATCTTAGCAGGTTCACTGCTCAGAGCCAGCCAGTTTAATTTCACATTTCACCCACATGCAAATTACCACCACCATGAAATTAAATATGCAGCTAATGTTTCACTACTCTACAAATATATAGAGAGAGCATGTGTGAGGCACTTAGTCATTATGTAAGGAAAGACAAGACTCTTAAAAATCAGTTTATAAAGCAGTGTCACTGTTGCCTAATTTATCTTCTTTGATGGAGCTGGGATATTAAGAAAGGCATTTCTCACTCAGAAAATACATGGCTCACTGTGAAAGCTGAGGGTTAATGTTGATTTTTTTTTCAGCATTCAGAAATGCACACCCTCTTGCTGATGGAATCTGAACTGTAGGCAGTGTCAGCTTATGTGCTGCAGATATGCTGTTTTATTGATAATGCCATGATCAATGCTTTAAAACCATTTATGCCCCAAATTTATTTAACCTGTTATGTCTGCGTGCAAAGCACTTGGCTGGGCATTCAGTGTACATATGATAGACATCATGCTCAGACAACTGTCAGTCTGGTGAAGACAGGTGACGAGGCAATCAATTACAAGGAAATATATTCTAATACTTCTGTTACCCCCCCTACTACTCTTTCCCTTGTTCCATAAATTAAATATATGTTTCGCTTCTCATGTGGCCTGTAGTTTCTGTCTATATTTGGAGATAATGTAGTTTAATACTCTTGCCGGGAGAACACAATTTAAAAGCCGCTAAGCCAGCCCAGAGCTCTCGAAGTTCTCTCATTACCACCACCCTAGTGAGGAGCAAGGTGGTCCAAATGGATGGGAGGGAAATTTTAAGAGTAAAAAAATCACTTGCCCCCCAAAATTACTTCCACTCAGTTGACGAACTTGCCCCAAACTCCCAGCATTACCACTATTAATAATTTAAGTTAAATTCAGGAATCCTCTGCTAAGATGCAAATATTTTAGAAGAAATAGTTCATAGGTCCTACTATGTCATTAGCAACTATGTAGCAATTAACTCAACTTCAAAGAATATTAATTGTGCTGCCACAATATCCTAGTTATGGCACCTCGCTAAGATTAGAAAATTAAAATGATATCTGCGCACAAAACACTATGGGTGTGAGGATAAATACAAACAAGTAATTTCAGTGTGACAAGGAACTACAGCAGGTCTGGCTTCTGATGAGTGATGAAAGGGGAAAATAGAAGTGTCTGAGCATCAAGGGAAGTTGTTGAAGAAATCATGGGAGTCAGGACTCCTCAACCATTAATGTGCATATGAATTACCTGGGGATCTTGTTAAAATGATTCTAAAATGCAGTTTGGGTGGGGCTTGAGATTCTGCATTTCTTTTATTCTCCCTCCCTTCTCAGTCCCTTCCTTTCTTCCTGCTTCCTCCATTTTTGAAGAAATGAGGTCTTGTTATATCACTCAGGCTACTCCTGAACTCCTGAACTTAAGCAGTTCTCCCACCTTAATCTTCAGCATCCTATGTAGCTGTGCCTCTGAGCACAGGCCACCACAACTGGTTATTTCTTTTTTTTATTTTTTAGAGATGTGGGCTCACTATGTAGCCCAAGCTGGGCTCAAACTCCTGGCCTCAAGCAATCCTCTCAGCCTCCAAAGTAACTGGGATTCCATCTGGATCGAAGTCTGCATTTAAAACAAGTTAGCAGATAATGCCTATGCTGGCTATACTTTTAATACCATGGGATTAGATTACCCATTATGAATCCCAACTAGCCAGAGGAAAAAAAAAGTAGCATCAGCAGTTGGCTAAGTTGGAAGAACTGATTGGTGTATGTGAAATCAAAGACCATTACGATAGTGTAAGAGCATGGAAGAACTGGAATGATGGGAGTCTGGTTTGTAATGTGACACAATTCCATATAATGTTAAGGCAAACAGTCCTAGCATTTTCTGTATTAATGATTTCAAAAGGACTAGGAATAGACATGTTTATAATTTGAATGTAAAAATTACCAATAATTTGGAATTTTTTCAAAC
>CAUYQV010071970.1:0-15014 GCA_963574575.1 Galagoides demidoff | reverse complement strand
TTAAGCTCAGTCCTTACAACCAGCCCTGCCCAATAGCAGCTGGGAAGGGATCCAAATGCCCAGGAAGCCATAAAGCCCACAGGTCCACGAGTCGGCCTCAGCTCATCCAGACAGCACAAGTGGATACGTCACTTCTCCTGGGAAGATCTGGAAGCTGCTTCATGAAGCAAGCACCACACACACACACCCAGGTTTGGGACCTGCCTCCCATCCAGCAGCTACGGATGGGGCAGCCTAGATCTGATACCCATCACCCCCATGCTCAGTTTACCAGCACCTTTGCTTCAGACACACATTCTGTCCCTTGAGAGTTTAACCACTTTCAGTTCCTTGCATCAGGCCCACTGCCCTGATACATCTGGACTAATACCCCAAAAAGAGTAGGTAATACTGAGGAGCAAAACTGAGGTGTTCCAGGAACATGGAAGGAAGGGGAACTAACCCTCTGGCAGCTGAAGTATGAAACCCACACCGAGCACATCTTAGCAGAAGACGGCCCTGACTCCGAGCACAGCCCTCACACACACTGAAAGAAGGGCCCACACCCAAGGCCTCAGCTGCCAGGAGACCACAAACTGCAGGTGCCAGTAAGCAAGACACCCCAGGGGGCTCGTCTGCCCTGCTCAGCAAGCACAAGTCCCAGGGGCTCTAAGCAGCCACAGCCCAAGTTCCACTCCATGATAGGTTTTTCTCCTTAGATACCCGCACCAAGTTGGCATGTGGCAAACCCTCTGTGAACATTAATAAGCATCCACACCACTGGCTTCTCTACCCAGGAGAGACTGAAGGAGGTGAACTTCTCCAGGGGAGTAAAGTACAGAGCTAATAAATGCACTGAGGTGAAAAGCGCTGGTGCCACACGCCTCTCCATTCAGCTGCAGCAACAGGGACCTGCTGCACATTCATCTTGTCTGACTTTCCAGCCAGTGTTTTCAAGTTAGGCCAGACGAGTGGTTTTCAATCTACAGCGCAGGAAGGGGAGGGACAGAAAGCAGGAAGAGATGCTAATACGGCAAGTTTTGCAATGTTCCCTCCCCTTTAATCAGAGAATTCTGCCTGTGTTACACATTTTCATAATACTTCTGTTGAAATGTTTAAACAAAAATTTCCACAAGAGAAAACTTCAACTCCATTGGGCTGGCCGAACCCAGCAACAGAAGTAAAGCACAATTTCCTGACTGTACTTAGTGTCAGTCTGCTAAAGCTTCCTTAGAAAGCCCCACAAACTGGGGGCTTAGAACAACAGAGATGGATTATTTTGTGCCCCAGAAGCCAGAAGACCAAACTCAAAGGTGTCAGCCAAGCTCCCTTCTGAAGGCTCCAGAGAAGAATCCTTCATGCTTCTGCTGGAACTGGCATTTTTTCCTCCGCTAGATAGAGGATAAGATAAAGAGGTACAAACTAAGAAAGTGCTTTTCCAGCAGTCCCCGCATGGCGGCGTGAATCCTGTCTGTGCCTCCCCCACTCCCTCCAAGTGTGTCTGTCTCCTGGACTCTTTTTATAAGGAGGACATCATTCATATTGGCTTGAGGGCCCACCCTCATCCAGGATGACCTTGTCTTAATTACTTCTGCAAAGGCCCTGTATCCAAATAAAGTCACATCCTAAGGTTCTGGATAGACATAAATTTGGGGTGGAGATGGGAGGACATTAGTAAACAAAGTTTATGAAGAACACACTCTAAAATTATTTAAAAGCATTATTTATTTTTAAATGATTAACTATTCTTATAAAGTCTATACTGGCCTGCATTACATTTTCAAAGATAAAATATTTTCATGGAAGAAAAAGTATCCAATGTACTATTGGATACTATGAAACCAATTCATAGCTTTCATATGAAAGCTATAATCCAATTATAGCCCAAGAAGAAGGGGAAAGGGGAGAAGGAGGATGGATGGAGGGTAATCCTTGTGGGACCACACCTATGGTGCATCTTACAAGGGTACATGTGAAATTTACTAAGTGTAGAATATAAATGTCTTAACACAATAACTAAGAAAATGTCGTGAAGGCAATGTTAACCAGTTTGATAAAAATATTTCAAATTGTACCCCATGATTGCATTAATGTACACAGCTATGATTTAATAAAAAAAAAGATAAAATATTTTCAATTGACAATGGTTTATAATACTTAAGTAAAAGGAATTTCTATTATTCCTCCATCAAATAATAATTTCCCTCATGAGTTTCCAACTGATGATGCCCAGTCCCATGGGAGTGTGAGAGGTTGGCCGTGTGAAGAAGTTTATGAGTCCATACACGCACTATGCATTATATCAAGACTGAGTAATGTCTTAACTATATATTTTTAAATCTATTTTAACTATGTTAATCAACTATAAATTTATTTAAAAGCATTACTAAGCTGGTGACAGCTTTTTGTCATTAAGTATTTCCTCAATTAAAGATGCCAGAAAAATAAAAACTATCACTGTAGGCCTTTCCAAGAGAAGCAGAGTAAATGAATATGATGTATCAACTTTAATCTAGCAAATTAACAAAGATCAGATAAATGATAAGTACTCTTGCTGGCTATGTTACAAAGAAACTGGCATTTCATTTGCTGCCAGATATAGGATAAGATAAAGTGGTACAAAGTTTATGAAAGACCAAACCTGATAATGTGAAGTAAGACCCTTACAAGGAACATATTAATGGAAGCCAAGAATTCCACTTCCTTAATACATATCCTAAGGCAAAAAAATGTGCCCAGGTAGTTCACTCCAGAAAGTCCATCTCAAAGGTGTCTGTACCAGGATAAAATACCAGAAACAGTATCGGAACGAGCTAACAGTGTTCAGTCAATTAAAATGTACATTTTTAAGCATCTGAAATAGAAATAGGTCCATGCTATCTTTCTGGTATCTCCAGGCCTTGCTCCCTCACCTCCTTCAGGCATTTACCCAAATGCCATCATCTGAGACCTTCTCTTGACCATCTACCTAAAACTGCAAGACAGGCCATACGCTCACACAGACTTTGTTCCCGTTCCCTGTTTCTCTCCTCAGCACACATCACCAGCCAACACTGCACATTTTACCTACCTGTTACTGTCACTGGAACGTAGGCTCCACCAGGCAGGTGCACTGGCTGAGTGTGTTCACCAGGGAGCCTGCAGCACCCACAACATGCCTGGCATGCAGACAGCTTTCAATAAACATCTGCGGCATGCGTAAGAGGCTGACTGAAGAAACAGGTTTTATCAGTATAAACTTTATAACCTCATTTTGTACTTCTCTAAGAGAAAAAGGAGACACATGCATACAAAGAAAAGAGGTCTGGAAGGGAAGACAACAAGGTATTGACAGTTAATACAGCCAATTCACAGGATTACAAGATTTATTGGTGGTAGTTTTGCTAAAAGGAGACTGGAGGATTAAAGGGACAAAACTTGTATTTTCTAATTGTTCTTCATATACTGAATATGAAATTATAGGGGAGTTAATTTCAAAACTGCACATTAACAAGAAGCTAGGAATCACAATTTGACAGCACAATCCTTTAGACAGGAGAAGGTTCTCAAAGACGTTCTCAGCAACAGTACCCTCTAAAGAAGCTGAAAGCAGGCCCTCCAAAATCTAGGAGCACAGCCTGCAGCAAACTCAAAACTTCTTAGAAGTCTCTCACTCAATCCAAAAATTAAAGCAAATAATTGCATTCTACTGGATAATTTTTATCATAAAAATGTATTATATTACTTACCAGTTATTTGGCATTTTCCTCCAAAGCCTCTGTGTTCATTTTGCACACCAGAAAGATGCCCTGTACACCCCCTGCCAGCTCAGACCCACTCATTTGACCATCACAGCACCAGGGTGCTCAGAGATTTCATGAACACAGACCACTTCAACTCATCCACAGGTTCTTAAGGAAAAAGCTAACCTATGTGTCCAGAAACTATGAAATACCACGGTGAAAATTTTTATGAATTAAAGTCACCTGGTTTGCAAATGTGTATGCACAGAAATAAAATAATCTTAGGGCCTCAAAAAATCATGCTGTAACTCTCCCACTTAAAGATAGTTCAAGTTACACATAAGCCAGTAAATCCTGTTTGGTACTAGATTTTTAAGTACCAAAGGCTTTCCTAATCTGAATCCCTAATTCTGTAACAAATGGATATCCCTCAATCTGTAATGAAAACATCTCACAGGGTTTATTTATTCAGTTCAATTCTACAAATATTCCTTAATCGTGTACTCTGTACAGGGTAATGTGTTAAGTGCTTTAAAACTTATTTTGCCCTCCTTTGTTTAATTGGAATATGAACAACGGTCCCCTCTAAGAAGCTGAAAGCAGAGCCTCCAAAATCTAGAAGCACAGCCTAGATTGCTATATTACAAACATGTTTTCACGCTTAAAAAATGTTAAAGCCGTGGGCGGTGCCTGTGGCTCAGTGGGTAGGGCACCAGCCCCATATACCGAGGGCAGCGGGTTCAAACCCAGCCCCGGCCAGCTAAAACAGCAACAATGAGAACTGCAACAAAAAATAGCCAGGCATTGTAGCAGGTACCCTGTAGTCCCAGCTACTCGGGAGGATGAGACAATAGAATTGTTTAAGCCCAAGAGTTGGAGGTTGATGTGAGCTTTGATGCCACAGCACTCTACTGAAGGTGACAAAATGAGACTTCATCTCAAATATATATATATAAAGCCTATTTGTTCCAGTTTTGTTTTCTCACAATTAAAATAGATCTCATTGAGTCCCTCATTTCACAGGTTAGAAGACTAAGACTCTAACTGGTCAACTAAAGGGACTTGTTCAAGGTTCCAAGACAAAGGGAGAAAGCCTCCCAAGACCCTCATCACCTCACTGTTCTTTGTACTGTGTGTTAGGTAAGATTGTATGGCTCATCAACACGACTGCAGGCCCTCCTGAAAGCCCATCTCCATTAAGTAACAACTGCACATAGTTAAGGGCCAGTTAACAAATCATTAAGTTCCACGTGTGTCCTCGTGCAGATCTTCACGTCCACGAGGCGAAGTATAGACACGTACTGATATATTCAGTAAGACAAATGTAGTTCAAAAACGTTGTCACGTGACAGCTTCTTTTTGACTAATAACTTTGAATAAGTCCAGTATTTTAACAATCTAATTTCTGTGCCTGGTTTTTAATACCTGGTAAATCCAAAGGATTACACAAGGTACAAATTAAGTCAAGTTGATAGGCTTTCTGCTTAGAGTTTGTGATATTTACACACACTCACATGTTCACTGGTTCCTTATTAACATCTAATTTCCCACAGCAAGACATTGAAAATAACCACCTGCTTAGACCATGGCCAATCAATCGATCTTAGCAGCTGTCTTTTCTTTACGAAAAGAATGTAGGAGGTTGGAGAATTAAGTCTGCAAACTCATCCCAGAAAAAGTGGTGTGTACCTCATAGTTGACTAGCACTATGGTCACCTTTGAAAAATCCCCTGGACCAGTTAGTGACCATAGTGAATGACCAAATCACAGGTTGAAATTCAGGTTCTCATTTCAGGCATAATGATAGGCATTCTAATTATATTAATCCACCAGCAAGTTCACTCAACTTACCAAAGAATCAAATATTCATCATATAAAAACTATTCTGCTTCTCAGTAACAGTGCTCTGTATTTTAGTAATAGCTGCAAACAGATTAAAAGTTCAAATTCCCTATTCAAATTTCTACTTTCTCTCTTACATAATAGAATTTTTGCTGGCATTATCATCATTTTATCTGACACAAGGCTTGTGTTGTGTGTAGTAGCTATTCCATCAAGACTATTATCATGGCACTAAGAAAGAGAGCATGCTTCTGACACCAGGCTAAGTGGAGCACTGCAGGCTTAGGGAGGACATGGGACACAGCCCTAGAGAGTCGGAGGGGAGAAAAATCAAAACTTACATGGCTGAACTAGTAAGTAATCAAATCCTTTCTTAATCCTCAAATATAGACGTTTTGTTTATTAGAAGGCAAAATATGCATGACTTTACCTATCTTTTTATGAGCAAAAAGATAATTCTCAAGAATGCAAATTCTTAGCATTACCCCTCTACCTAATAAATTAACTGCAGCGATGATTATGGGGCTAGGAACTATGATAAAATAAGAGGGATTTGATAAGGAACTTTTACTTCTCTGAGTTAAACTGAAACTACTTGTGGAAAGCAGATGCAGCGTCCTGTTCCCCGCTCTTTTTCCATCTCCTCAACATTGCCTCTCTCACTGCAGGGGAGGACCACTCTTAAGTTGCAAGCGGAGTAAGCGTCTGAGACACCAAAACAAAAATACCACGGGTTCCTGCCATTTAGGCAGGAAGACCAGCAGAACCGGCTTAGAAGCTGAAGACTGAGACGCGGAGTCCAGAAGGCAACTTGGCCCTGACTTTGGAGGGTGTGGAAGATGCCGCCCAGGAGTCGTCCCAGACCACCCTGCCTGCCAGGGGTGTGTGCTTAGGGGTGGTGTGTCCACGCTTTGTGAGCGGGAGAGAAAAACCGTTAAGGTTTTGTTAACTAGATTCTACTTCCTTAAGTTGTAAGATCATAAAAAAAAAAACACGAAAGGCGATTCCTGGTTACAGAGGAGCTAAGACACCGGTCCGCACCTGCCAGCACGTGCGGCGCATCCCCTCCCCCCCGCAGACCCCGCTAGGCGCCGGTGCTGGCTGCAGGGGCTCCCCGCGTTCCCACAGCGCCCACAAATTGAACGCACGGAGAAATTTACTTGGGAAACCACTTCACTTGTGTCCCAACTTCTATTACACCACGCCTCTGTTGCCATGGTTAAAGTATTTCTGGTCGTTCTTCCAGATCCTTCCCACATTAAAAACAGCCGCGCGCCGAGGCTGGAGGAACGAAATATTCGGGGAAGAGCAGCGGGGCCGGGCGGGGGCGGCGAGGGGCTTCCCTCTCCAGACGGACCCGACCCGCAGTCCCACGACCGTCACCTGAGGCGGGAGGCCCCGGCGCGCCCCACAGCCGGGCCCGCGCTCCCTCGCCCCGCGCCGCCGCCGCGGAGAGGCCAACCCAGAGGCTGGAGGCCAGGCAAGTGCTGCTGCAGGATCCGACCGCGTCCGGTCGCCATGGAGACCTGGCAGGGACCGCTCCGAGGCTCCGCGGCTGAGGCGTGCGCGCCACACCCCCTTCTAGCCACGCTCGCGCGCCTGCGCAGACGCGGAGCCAGCTATGCGCGTGCGTTCCAGACTGTCCGGCGCCTTAACAGCTGCTCCTGAGGGCGTTCTAGAAATTTCCCAAGGGTCCCCGCTTCTTTCTCCAGGAAAGCCTGCAAGTCTGTCTCTTGGAGTTTAAGACACACGCCTCTTTTGTGGAGGCGTCCTTCATCTCCACTTGGTAGTTTTTTATTGTCTGGTTTTCTTGGGAACTGAACCACGCAAACAATAATTTGCCCATAAGGAATGGCAAAGTCATAGTCACACGGAAGAATTTCTCTCTAGAAGGGCCATAAACACATGCAGTTTACTGCTATTTTGATTTTTTCAAGTTTTTGATTCACGGTGGAGCTAAAGGCCGGATTCCCCTTGCGCAGGAAGCCCCGCCTTCCTGCTGCCCCGGTTAGACTGTTGGCGCATGCGCAGGCAGCCGGCGCGGAGGGATTGGGAGGCCTGGGGTCGCCTTGCATTGTGGGAGCTGTAGGCCCTTGTGCTCTCGCCACAGCTGCAATTCAGTCAGAAGTGAAGTCGTCAAACTACTGTTCCCAGAACTCCGCAGGGTTTCCCAGGGTACTTTGCCGAGACATGGCGGGGAGCCTGCAAAAGTCAGTGTAGACTGTACTGAGATCATTTTAGTTCAAGTAGAAAGAGGGGTCAAGGAAGGTAGACATCAGCTTCTCTCAGTAGACTTTTCGTCTTAATATACGTGCTGGAGCTAACATTTTTGTCTAAGATGCCTTGTAATGTGAATGTATAGACTTGAGAACGTGTCCGGCTAAGAGTGTAGTGAATTGTGAAGCTTTGCTGGCTGTCGTTAACACTGTCCCGAAGCGGAGCAGTTTTCTATGAACATGATTTGTGCTTTTCTACGAGCTGTACAGTACGCAGAGAAGCTGCACAGGCCCTCGGGCAGGCGATTATTTTCGCCACAGTTTGTGCTTAACAAGGCTTGCTTGAAGACTGAGTCCAGTTTGAGATGGGTGGTTCAAGAGCAGAAGAAAACAGTGCGATCTAGACGTATTCTTGGAGTCACCCAGAAAAACTTCTGGACGCAGGGATCGAGCCCCTGGAGAACAAAGGAGGATAGCAGCAAACAAGTGTCTGTGCACAGAAGTCAGAGAGCGGATACTACTGTCTCAACGTCACAGAAAGGTAAAAAGGAATACTTATGCTGTGATAGTTTTTCAACAAATGTGGCAAGAGCTACCAATACCCAGTGACACCACGTTCATTGCTAAAAATGGAAAAACACTTTACATAAAAGATGAAACTGTTTATATAGCTTAGAATCAGAAAATATAGACCTATAGTTTTCTCCTCAAATTTGAATTCAGATTTGAAAGTTGATCTTGAATTTGATATAATTTGCATTATGCCTAGGAAATTCTTATCACCTTCTATTAGTTCTGGTGCATATAACAGCATAATTGGATAGAATAAATAGAAAAGAGGTTTTTCAGCCATAATCAACAGAAAAAACTATATGTGGTTCAACACTTCTATTGAGTAATTGATGTTATGCTCAGATACAGAGTTAGATTATATAGACTACAGAATTAAAGATGTCCAAAACACCACTTGGCCTCATGTTATCTACGGTAACAGAAAAAGAACATACAAAACAGCAAAGATGGAATGTAGTTTTATGAGGGAAAGTTAGAAATCGGGCAGTTTCAGAGGTTTCCATTTGACTATTTCCACTATGATAGCTCTTAACCCATCTCCAAAGTAAAGGTTGTTATTGCCAATTACTGAGAATATGCTTTTCATTTACGCACTTGTAAATGAGGGAAATGACTATCAGATAAGTTCCTGACCCAGTTGTGAACCTCTTATAAGCTAGACTCTTTTACCTGGTCTCATATGCAGCAAATGAGAGGTATAGAAACATGATGACTCTGAATCCTCTGGTATCTTCATCAGCACAGATTCTTCATCCTTGTTGATAGCTATAAGTCCCTTTGATGAAGGACCAGGGTGACTATACACACCTGCTCAGGCCCCTCAGAGGAATGGCCTTTCCTTTAGTAAATAGGTTCTGGGGCTGAAAAGTAGTTCAGGTCCAGAAACTGAGGCATTGATCAGGACTTTGCATTAAAGCAGCTGCCTTCAGCCTCCTATCATCATTAATTTTTCATGAATATGTTACTGAGCATTATCCTTGTCAGATGCACACAGTCTCCCCCATAGTATCATTGAGTTCTAATAATCATCTCGGTGGCTCTGCAGGTCAGACAACCCTGGCTGCTGCTCTAGCCTTGCCATTCATATGACACTTGTGCAAACTTTGGCTTCTGATGACTAAACACCATGAGCTGGTCTCTCTCTATTTCAGGACTCTTTCATTGCTCTCAGAGAATTTTGCTCTTTAATGTTGTAACTATGGCTTCATTATGGCTTTGGTAGAAGTATTCTTCAGACCCTTCTAGGGAACACTGGAACACTGGCAGTTGGTGGGTTTTCAGGCTTTATATTGTCAACTGGAAATAATTGAAAGGATCAGAATCCTCTTATAAAGAGTTTATCCAGGCAAAAAGCTGGAGATAGCCGTCCAGGAGACAGGCTCTGGAAAATAAGATCAGTGTCCCAAAGTTAAAAGTTAAGTTCTTGCTTATATAGGCAGAAAACAAAGAAGTTTAGTAGTTTATAACATCTGTACAAGACTGGTTAATGAGTGAAAACAGTCTAGTTACGACTTATTTTCATTTCCTCAAATGTATTTAACATTCCATCTTAAGACAGTGTGATGGCATGAAATCTTTGTGTAAGAAAGGTAAGAGGGAGGTTAACCTACAGCCCTGGCAAGGGTAGCAGTCT
Source organism: Galagoides demidoff (assembly GCA_963574575.1). Taxonomy (NCBI): domain Eukaryota; kingdom Metazoa; phylum Chordata; class Mammalia; order Primates; family Galagidae; genus Galagoides; species Galagoides demidoff. The sequence continues at coordinate 5,049 of CAUYQV010071970.1, read as the reverse complement.
TCCCCTGGCCCTTTAGTCATACAGTGTAAGTAAGGAAAAACAAAGTTTCTGTAGTCAGAAAAGCAAAGGTTACAGTTGCCTGTCATCTGACTGAGGCCCCAACATCACATTCCTTTAAGGCTCAAAGTAATTCAGAGTTCCAACAGCTTAGATTTTTAATTCCTTATTTTCCCAGTATCTTATATCCTCCAGCACACTCACCCTCTGACCTTTGGAGCCTTTCCTCCACAGTTTGCCACTCTGTCCTGTCAGTTTTACTCCCTTAATGTGGACCACCACTGTCACCAAATTTCCAAGAGCAAACCCAGCTGTGAGTGTTTGCCTAGTGGTTAAATTCTTAGCGCAGGAAGCGCCCTTGTGCTGGTAGCTGGTTTTGCATTGTGTTAATAGTCCACATGTAATAAGAAAGGATGAATACAAGTCACATCGAGCACCACTTGTAACTGTAGAAGTCAAACTTGACTTGAATATTACAAATATAGAGAATTTTTTTCCATTCTTAAATGTGTATATACATTTTTTTGGTACCCTCTTTATTGAAATGTATGTTGTGACATTAATAGAGAATGGAATGAGATGTTGTCATGTAGACCTCAACTCCTGGATCTTGATAAGATTACATTTGTGGCAATAATTATTATTTGAGTCAATTCTATGAATTATACAAATTTTGGCAGATGCAGTTTGAATTATTATTGAATTATTATTTAATCTTCTAATGTAGGATTGTGCTAAAGACCAATTTTTTTTTTTGAGACAGTCTCAAGCTGTTGCCCTGGGTAGAGTGTCGTGGAGACCTAGCTCATAGCAGCCTCCAACTCTTGGGCTCAAGCGATTCTCTTGACTTAATTTTTGTGTGTGTGTTTTTTTTTTCTATTTTTAGTAGAGACAGGGTCTCACTTTTAGCTCAGGGTAGTCTTGAACTCATGAACTCAAGCAATCCACCCACCTCAGCCTCCCAGAGTGCTAGGATTACAGGCATGAGCCACCACACCCAGCCTAAGGACTACTTTTAAACAAATGTTGTTTTATAAAAGAAGCTAATGCAAAAGGAAAAAGGGGTAAAAACAGTAACAACAATCATGTCTGTTAAATTTTGTTGTCAAAATTGTAAAAGATTTATATTTTAAGAAGTCTGAGTTTCAAATGTGGTGAACAAATTAATCTGTAACTATAATACCAGGAGGTGATCCATTCTTTTTAGCATCAGTGAAAAAGCACAGTTGTAGTTTCAGTGTTAAGGTGTCATAATCATAATGGTAAGACTCTTGCACACATGAATATACACATACATAGTTGAACTCCTTAGTACTCTGTCCCATAACAAATGTCTTAATTGAATTTCTTTAGCTCTCAGAACTTCTATTTAATACACATATACATATACATCTTTTATTAGTGTGACAAAAATAAGGCATTCATTATGGAAGTACTTCATTTTCTAAGTTTATTTGATTTGTGAATCTTTCTGGTGAACCAAACTCTTGTTCTAAATTCAGTCTATATTGTGTCTATATTATGCACCAGTCAGTGCCAGGGCAGGAGGTGGCATTTGAGAACATTAGTATTAAGAGTTGGCCTCCGTTTTGGCCCACTGGGTCCCTTGTCCCTGTGGTTGACAAAGCCAGCCCTGTTCCTCATCTGTGAATGGCAGGTCTGTGTCTGGTGCTGCCTCGTCTTCAGCAGTTGCTTTCACTCTCAGGATCACTTGCTGAAAGGAGTTCCTCGTCTACAATAGAAATGAAGGCAGTACTAAAATTATGATGTTGATTAGATTACTATCTGGGCTCCTGAGCCTTGCTTTGAGAGGGCTTTGTGCACAGGGACAGGTTAAAACAGCTGCTCCAGAACGCACAGACCTGGCCTTGTTCCTCAGTGCGTGTTTCACTGCAAGAAACACAAAAGCAGCAACACACCAGGTAAGTACTGGGCATGTAACTGACTGATATCTTCTCTTTACAGTGAAGGAAGCTGGAAGAGATTTTACCTATTTAATAGTGGTGCTTTTTGGAATCGGCGTTACAGGTTGCAAAAAACAGCAAGTATAAAGCCCCTGTTAAGTTTTTTGCCTTCCCTTTTCGTGTTGCTCTGGCTTTGCTTTATCTTCTTTTTCTGTGATTCCAGGTGGTTTGTTTTACACCATTTTCAAAGAACTTTTTTCTTCCTTCAGTCCTAATAAGATATATGGGAAAGCCTTAGAAAAATGCAGAACACATCCCGAGGTGAGTTCTCAAGTTCAAGTTTTATGGACTGTGACAATAGGGAGAAAATTCAGGGGAGGAGGAAGTGGGCAGAGTTCAAGCACCTGAGTGCTGGAACCTGTGAAATCCATGGAGAACCCACCACAGTTGGGTGTGATGATGGGATTAGGGCTTTGTTCTTGAAACACTTTGGTTGAAAGCACCCAGAGGTCAGTGTAGGGACGTTTTCGTGTGAGCATCATTTTACTGATTGTTCACAGATACTAAATGTTTATAATAAACCAAAATATCAAGCTCATGTGTTAAATTTCTCATCTTTTAGAACATCTGGTTGGTGGCCTTATGGTCATGGTGGTGATCATGAGCACTTCACGAAAGTGTTATCTCGTGCCAAATTCTAGGAGTCTCAGCATGTCACCTTAACTAAGCCTCCCCAAAGCCATCTGAGTCAGGTACTACATTATCTTCAGTTGCAGAAGGGGAAACTGATATTTAGAGAGAGTAAGGAACTTGACCACCACCACTGAGTTGGTAAGTGGGAGAGCTGGAACCTGAATCCAAGTTTGTCTAATTCTAGATCTTACACTCTTAAGCACAGATTGCCTCAAACTGTCCCTGGGAGAAGCAGATGGTTCTTTGGAGGACCCTGTGGTCTCCAGTCAGAATCAGCCAGTGTGGCCTATGAAGTGCCACATTTTCAGCATTGAAAATACTACTCATTAAAATACAAATTCCTGCACACCGAAGGATAATGACAGCGTTATAAATACTAGGGCTATTCTTCATGAAAACCAAAAGAGTAATGTCAAAGAAATAAGGAATACAGAATCCCTGGCAAGGGAAGGGTGTCAACCTGCAGATCACTGCCGGCGTGATTCCCTGCATGGCTGTCCAGGGACACTCACTGGCTCTGAATGCACCATCAGTTTCTCTAATCAAGTGGAAACTTCAGAAGCTTAACACTATCTGGCATCTTTCTTTTTAATCCACTGATTTCTCTTAATTGGATTCTGGGCAGTCTGGTAACCGTGGAAAAGGAGACAAGGAGGGAATCATATCCCTGAGTGAACTGAAAATCATCAGGGAAATACGAAAGGTTCCCAGCATAGCTACTGGAGATCCAAGGTACACCTTAAGAAAAAACTACAGACTAGACACAAGATCCTAGGATGCCTCCTTGGAAAGAGCTAAAAAGTTACTGTGTTATTAATAAACTTAGCTTTTCATAGGTTATTCAACATTTTGAACAAAATAGAATTCCATAGAATAAACAACGAGAGTGAGATGTTTAAAGTCATAACTTAAATTGCTGCCTGAAAGAGCTTCACAGATAATAATCAAACTTTTAACAGTGTTGTCAACATTTTGTAAGGGCTTTCTCTTTGCCAACTTTAGTGTGCCTGCTTGAAAAATATTAATAGAAAATCTTAATGCCCTGATAGTGATATATTTAATTTGTTAAATTATATCTGGACATTTGTTTCAGCTAACAGTTCTAAAGTGCCTGTCACCTTACATGCTACTCCTTTTTATTTATCCCTGAAAATGTGATTCTGAATATATAAAAAAGAAAATTTTTGTGACTCATATTTTTTTAATTTGATGTTAGATCTGTACTTTTTTTTTCAGTTTTTGGCCAGGGCCGGGTTTGAACCCACTACCTCCAGTATATGGGGCCAGCGCCCTACTCCTTCAGCCACAGGCACCACCTGTTAGATCCTTACTTTTTAGAGAGAGTTCCACAGTTTTCTATGTTAAATGAAATTTAAAAACACATTTCTATTTCATGTGAGTTTTTCCATTAGAAATTATTTAACACCTCCCACTCTGATTTATTTTAAATGTCATTATTGCCTGTTTTTTCCTCTGTATTTTCATGACTTAAAAAGTCATTGTGATCTCACAGCTTTTAGTATTAGATCCCATTAGTTAAATTTCATTAAAAGTGTTCATACATTTGGGTGGCGCCTGTGGCTCAAGGAGTAGGGTGCTGGCCCCATATAACGGAGATGGCGGGTTCAAATCTGGCCCTGGCAAAAAATTGCAGGAAAAAAAAAAATGTTCATACATTTTATCTTCGAACCATAAGGTATCATAGAGAAATATTTGAGCATGGTGTTTTATTGGGATTATTTTTTTGTAAGGGAAGTGGGAACAGTGACGCTTCTACTTACATTGTTCTGAAACTATAAGTCTATACCACAGAGTTACCTGTTTTAATCTCTGTGAATGAAATATTTGTTTAAATGATTTATGGATATTTTTGCATGATCTTTTATTTTTCAGTTTTCTCATTATTGGAATCTTCACTTGGGGGAAGGGTGTTAGGTTTACTGGGTTTTTGTGTGTGTGTGTCCTAAAATAAAAAATTCTATTGTCAGAAAATATTTCCTTAGGAAGCTTAGAAAAATAATAGGAAGTAAAGCCCTGTCTTTGTTGTGCAGGTGATTAGTGTCTTTGGGGAGCCTGTTAAAGGCTACGGGGAGATGACGAGGCGAGGCCGGAGACAGCATGTCAGGTACTGTGGGGACCTTGATCTCAAAGGATCTCAGACAGGGCAGGCCGTTCCCAAATGAAAAGGACTCAGACTTGTGTTCATTCATTTCTTGACAGTTTCATCGACTATGTAAAAGATGGGCTGAAACACAAACGCGTGAAATTCTACATCGAGGGCTCTGAGCCAGGGAAGCTGGGAACGGTACACGTGGAAGTGAAGGAGGTAGGACGTTAGGGTGTGGGGGGCCAGGGGAGCTGGGGACGGTGCACGTGAACGTGGGGGGCCGGGGGAGATCTCGACTGTCCACGAGAACGGGCGTGGCCCGGGGTGATCTGGACTCACAACGACGAC